>CAIGRP010081831.1:0-15009 GCA_903798385.1 Fraxinus cuspidata | reverse complement strand
TTCAGATTTGATTAATGTTTTTGCCTCTAAAATAGCGAGACGAATAGTATTTACCTAATTCTTTTGAACTCTTGTCGATTTTGTTACTTTATAATACAAATCTTTTGTTTTTATTTGTTTATTGTTCTATTGTTCAGTGTTAAGTTATCAAAACATTGCATAATACACTGTTCAATTTTGTATTTACGTTGATTTTGTGGGGCCTAGTTTTGGACGTTCGCCTCGGGCCCTGAAAATCACAGGACCGGCGCTGCCTAGGTCCAATTTTTCAAACAACATAAGGACTTTATTGTTAATGTATTTATATTGGTGGATATATTATTTAATCATTTGCATTCGGTAATTTAATATAAAAATCCAAATATTAAGTTTTGATCTTGTTAATTGTATGATGTTGTAATTGTGATACAAATTATAAATATCTTAATCTAAAACNCCTAGGTCCAATTTTTCAAACAACATAAGGACTTTATTATTAATGTATTTATATTGGTGGATATATTATTTAGTCATTTGCATTCGGTAATTTAATATAAAAATCCAAATATTAAGTTTTGATCTTGTTAATTGTATGATGTTGTAATTGTGATACAAATTATAAATATCTTAATCTAAAACTTTCCGTATTCTTTAACAATTATGAGTCATGGGTATCATTATTACGAGTAGATTAGCACGAGCTAAAATATAGAGGCATTTAAATGGGTACGTGGATGAGTTGTTGGAAGACTAATTCATTAAATGGCTTACAATGGTGGTTTCAAAAAAAAAAATATATATATCCATCTTAGATTCTGAAAAATCTATACGTGTTAGGTATTGGGTTTGATCTTTTAATTTGATATCTTATAGAATCATATATGAGAACAAACACGCTTTGGCAGCGTTGGATGTCATCTATTCTAAGGTCAATAATATAACTTCATACCGGGTAGGTGTATTGAGAATAATATGAAAATTAATTTAAGATCGATATGAAATTCAACAAACAGTGACATTATAATCTATTTTTCATTTGCCTATAACTATAGACATTCCTTGGCATAAGTGAAGTTATAAAGTCAAAGAATTTCAAGTTTAACTCGTTTTTATATATAAAAAAGGTCATTAATAATAATATGATTAATTAAATTGAGATTGACACTTATCCATATCTCGTAATCAATTGGGTTATATTGATGAAGGCAATTTCCATGGTAACCTGGCAGATGGTAGTCATAACATGTCATTTTTTGTCACAGATTATTTTGACACATCACTGATATCAATTTTGGACATCTACATGAATGAATTAATTATAAATTAAAGGAACTTTTAATTATATTATTTTGATCAAATCAGGATAATAATATCACGATGTCTGTATATGTGAATGACACTTAAGAGGTCTCACAAAATTTGAGAAATGAAAATTTGTAAATGACGTTGGAATAATCAAAGTTGGAGGTTGTTGGATTAATGTACTAGGTCCAAATGTTGGACTGGTTTATCTATTGTGGGTTAAATTAAATTAATTGAATGAATTGGCTTGGAGACTATTAGAGTACATTTTTGCAGTGATCTATATATACATAATTCAGGTTTAGGGTTTTAGAGGATTGTCATTATTAATTGCTAGGGCAAGAGAATAGGAAATAATCCTAAACCTAATTATCTAAATATCCAACCGACGGATGTGGTTTGTTCACATTGTTGGAGTTCCAATTCGCTCTCATCATGTGAATTTCTATAACAGACTGAAATCGAGATAAATATTGTTAGCTGTGATTGTGGTACATCAGGTTCGAAATTGGGACAACTTATGAAAATCACGAAAGTTATACCTCATAACATAGATTCTATCTAAACACAAAACTGATCCAACTTTTGAGTAGTTACAAACAATGTTTTAATTCCAATGAGCATGTTTAAATAATAACCAAAACTAATATTATCAAGTCTTTTCTACTATAATTCACCGTTATGTCGAAGGCAACATATGTGAGCTCATAGCGATAAAGTGTGATTATTAGTTAACACACAGATTGGAACGAGAATGGACAAAATAGAAATTGATACTGCAATAAACAACATTTTTCTTGTCAAGCAACAAATTTACTCACGTTCAATTTAACAACACAATATTTTTCAAATTTTTGTTTTATATTATAACGTATTTGTTAATTTATCCCAATTTAATAGGCCGTTCTGGGTTGGAGCTAGTGGACTCTAATTTAATGGATAAAGAAAAAGATTTGATTAATGGTAGGGATGCTGTGATTTTGTTAAGTATATTAGTTTTTCAGAACTTGTGTTCTGATTCATAAATGGTTTATGACATGAAAAGAAATTCTTATGCTAATGCCTGTTGGACTTGTATTAATTAACTGAATGTTTAAAATGTTTCAACATGGAAGCTAAGTAGTTAATCATTAGTTTGGTAAGAGCGCAACTGATTAGAAAAGGTGAAAAGTTTACAGCTTCTAAGAAATATATTGCTCTCAACATATTTAGGTGGCGTTCAATAGCGGAGTTGGAACAAGTTTTGTCATCTCTTGAAATTGACGGTAAACCAATATCTTACTACTTCCTAATCGCGTGCATAAAAAAATTTAATTTTTTAATTCATTTTTGTACAGGAAGAGCAATATGAAATCACATTAAAAAATAAGGCCTTCCAAATTCCAGCACTTTGAGCACTTATTGTTGTTTTCTATCTCCAAAAGACGGTTTTATTACCGCCAAAATTTTTGTTTGATACACCATATTTTAAATGCAACTAAGCTCCTCAATCTTTACTCATTGTAGCAATTATTTTCTTAATTTTTCAGGCGAATTCTTATCTTCAACATTCCATTAATTAGTATGTCTCTTCCTCAATGACAATTTATATCAAAATACTTTGTTTTCATACTTTGAAATGAGGAAAAAATATTTCACACTTGTTATTTATTTATTTTTTAAAAATATGATGGAAAAATGACATATTTTACACAATTTCAACGGACTTTTGAACATAAAACTGCTATCAAATACAAAATGTGTTAACTATTGAAAAATTTAAGGATAAAAATGACATGAAAAATCGTCAATGACATAAGTGTTCTAATGAGCAAAGATTAAGAACCTTATGTGTAACTAAAATATGGTGTAAGAAATAAAAATTGCGGTGTGAATATAATTACCCATCTCCAAATTCTTTCTACGTATTTTCACCATCTATACATTCTACATATTTTCACCATCATGTATAGAATTATCACCATCTCCCACAAAAATCTCAAGAAGCTGAAGCAAACACTGGTTCTCTAAATGCCGAAATCACTTCAGAATCTTTAAGACAGCAAAATACAACTATTCTTCTATTAATAAAAATCATCCATATATCACTAGTCAATTGATCATTGATCTTTCTTTTTCTTCTCATTTTCCATCCTCGCCGCCAACCTCCGCATCTGCTCCTACTACGCAGTCAAATATTTCTCATTCTGAAAATAATCATCCAATGATAACTCGTCAAAAACTTCCTACATATCCTGAGTTGAATTCTGAATTAGCATTAGACACCTCCAACTCTCCCTAAAGTGAACCAAAAACCATTAAGGCAGCCCTCAGAATTCAGTTTTGGGTTAGTAACATGAAAGAAGAGCTTCAACCACTTTTACAACCAAACATGGATGGTTGTTCTCATCCCGATAACACAAATGTTGTTGCCTCAAAATCGATATTTTGCATTAAATATAAAGAATATAAAAGTGGTGATCGTTTCAAAGCCCATTTAGTCACCAAAGAATTTACTCAAATTTCAAGTTGATATTTTGATGAAACTTTTAGTTCTTTCTATTGTAGTTATCTTAAATTTGGATATGAGGCAATTGGATGTTAAAAATACATTTCTTCATGGTTACCTCAAAGAAACCATACACATGGAACGACCTCCTGACTTCATCGATCCGAAATTTCTGTCTCATGTTTGCAAACTTCATTGCTCTATCTAGGGCTTAAACAAGCCTCTCGCTTTTGGTTTGATAGTATTTCTCAATCTCTTTTTACTCTTGGATTTTAGTACAGTATAGACTCTTCACTATTTATCTTAGAACTAATCATGATCTTATTAACATTCTAGTAAATGTTGATGATTTGATTATGGTAGGATCAAATTCTTCTAACATTCAACAAATTTTTAATGTGCTTAGCTTACAATTTTCTCTTAAAGATCTAGGTCGCCTCAATTATTTTTTAGGCATCGAAGTGAAATATTCTAATGGTGGCATTTTCTCATTGCAGACAAAATATTCTAAGGATTTATTGGCAAAAGCTCACATGAAAAACTGCTCTCTTATTGCCACTCCCATGGTTATCGAAGTGATACCAACTCATACTAATAATGATCTTGTTAATGCCACTGAATTTTGAGCTCTTGTCTGCAGTCTCCGGCTCACTTTCACTGTCCAGACATCACACGTGCTGTCAGCATTTTCAAACACTAACCGTATTCTTCTGTATCTCCTAGGGACTGCACATATTAGCATTCTTTATCTTGCTCAAAGCTCTCCTACCTTATATGCCTTTCGGACTCTGATTGGACTGGTTGTCCACTTGCTGGTTATAGCACATCTGACCGCTCCATTTATCTAGATGCGAACTACATTTCTTGGAGCTTAAAGAAACAAATTATTATATCACGTTCCAGTGTTGAAGTTGAGTATTGATCATTAGCTTCATTTATTAGCTTCTATTGCAGCTGAACTAACAAGGTTTCATTTTTACTTCATGATGTAGGGTTTTCTTAGTCACACACATCTTTGTTGTTGTATCATAACAAAAGCGCTTTTCAAATGATAGAGAATCTCGTGTTTCATGCCCATTGTCGACATAAATTCAATACGAGCCCACACCCCTCATTCGCAAGATCTAAAAGCAAGCGATTTGAGCAAAAATACAAAAGGCTCGCACAAAGGAAAGGTGAGCTTTTCCCTTTTCCAGGTTTGCCAAAAAACTGTTACTAAAGCACACGTGGGTAAGTATTTGAAATGTGACTCCAAAGTTAATAAATACAAGACACGTAAGCTGACGAATAAAATGTGATGATAAAACAAAATCAGTTACAAGCCAGTCAATAAGAGATCGCCACGTGTTCTTCCCAAAATGACCTATTTGTCCCCGAAGCATTGAAAGAAATTTATAAATACTCCAACCAAGGTAATGAAGGCACGCAGATTCAAATATCTCCATCCGAAGTAGTAATTTCTCCTCTTGCTCTTGTTTGAGCATCAAAATTAGGAGGTGAAAATTCTAGTTCGGTGAGTAATTTGTTGATCAGATTTCTATGGTCAACAAATTGGCACTGCCTTTAGAAATTTGAGCAAAGAAAACCATGAATCAGTCCATTGAAATGGAGAATTCCTCGAAATCTACAAAAATGAGCCAAGCAGAGAAAATCAGGAAATAGTCGAAGCGTTTGAGGTTAAGAATCAGAGGATCAACTGTGGTCCTGGTAAATTCAAAGCAGCAGCGAGAGAATATTACAGTGGAATTGCAAGAGAATCTATTCCCCGCTTAGCTCCTCGCCTACCAAAGAAGAATTAGCAGAGGCCATACAAAAAATGGCTGACGACCCCAAGCAGTAACAATCGAACACAGTGATTTATGCGCAAAAATACAGAGCTTGGAAGAAAAATGTACTAGGTTAAATACAGCTTTAGAAACTCTCAAAAAGACAAGTAATCTACAATACTTAACCTCTTCAATTAAATTTATAGAACCTAAAAATGAAAGTTTAGGAACCGGAGAATGGATAGTAGTGACCCAGGCAGTAATAACAAGAGAATATTTTCACCACATTTTCCTTGGACATTGAAAGCACAAAAAATGTGTTTTGCGAAGAAGCATTTGGTGGAACGTAAAAATAAAATCCTTGGATCCCTGTGTCGGAGCCTTGCCGCTTCACCAGATACGACCCAATAATTCGTGGATTGGCCACTATGTCAGTGAAGATAGGAGATAAGCCCTAGCCGTATCAAGGATATATGGATTTCACCATTGTCAGTGAAAAATCCGCACACAATGGAGTCCTTGGACAGTTTACCATGAAACAGGCGAGCATAATCATTTCCTTCCGTCAATCATGCATGAAGTATTCCACGAATAAAGGTATAAATGTCCTTAAATATAATTAAGGAATACTGCACAGAAATCGTGAAAGTAACACGAGAATGAGCCGTAAAAGCTCCTAAGAAGAATATAACTGCCATAGTCGAGTTGCGTAGTCTTGAGAATAAACTACAAATCTATTACTCATTCGATCCCTATATAACTGATTACATGTCAGAGATGGCTACAATCAAAGACCTAGAAAGCTTTTTAGTTAGTTTAGAGATTGCGAACAAGGCTATGAAAATTAGCAAATAGTCAAGCGAACACATAAAAGGTTTACTAAAAAACTTCCTAGCAGCAAACCTAGATTTGTTCGCCTAAAAGCATGCTAATAAGGTAGGAATAGATCCCAAAGTGGCTTGTCATGCCTTAAAAATCGATCATAAGGTCAATCCAAAGGTGCCGACCAATAAGCATTCAAAAGTACAAAGCGTTAAAAAGTGAAGTTGATAGGTTGCTAGAAAATGGCTTTATTTATGGGGCCTAATATCCAGTTTGGGAATATAATCTGGTCTTAGTACCAAAAAGCAACTAAAAGTAGATATCGAATCAATTATGGTTGTATTTGACGATGAGCTAGATACACATGGAAACTACAAATAGGGTTATCGTCCCCAATTCACATGAAACTTCTCATTCTTTGTATTATCTCATCATCACAAGAATTTATAGAGAAAGCATACTAAAGAGTAAGATCAAGAAACCAACAATCAAGAATCTAGATTACAATAAAAAAATCAAGAAAAATTGTTGGAGCAATTAAATTGAAGATCAAGACAATCAACATTATGGAGCAAGAAGCAAAATCAAGATCAATAACTCAAAAAAAAATAGCCAATAATCAAGATTCAAGATCCGGAATCAACATCCAATATTAAGAAATTATTCCCGAAGAATTAAAGTATGTTTCGCACTATTAATTTTCTTGGTGATTTGACATGGAGGATATTGGCAATAAAGTATTTAGGTTTTGTAGTTTTATAAAATTTAAAGTTTCATAAAATTTCAACAAGTGGTATCAGAGACAACTTCATGTTAAACCATTGAGATTAAAAAAATAATTTTAGGGTTAAAATTCGTACTTTGGATTTTTCAATTTTAGAATGTGAATTTTATCCCTTAATTTTAAATTTTGGACTTTGGGAAAGTTATAACTAAAATTGACTGTTGATTTAAGCTTTTGGCACAGTGTATCCATAATGGCAGAGTAATTGAATAAATAAAAAAAGGTGTTTGAATTAATTATGATAAGTTTCCTAGATTTATTGGCACAGAATTCTGTGTGACAAAAGGTTGATTAATGGATTTGGAATTCAGGGATTCCTCGGATCAGAGGGATATAGACAATTGTCGATTGTTTTATTCGAAAATTTTCATGGGATTTAGTAGATTAGTCAGAAATCGGGCGGTTACAAAAGGGTGACTGGTACTAAATGGGCAGTAAAATAGGGTGGATTGATTGACAAAAGGAAAATAAGATTTATTGTTCCGGCGGTTGTCGAGGCAATTGCTATTCGGCACTGCATCGCCCTGGGTACTGCGGCACTGAATTGATGATTTTTTTATTTTTTTGTGAAAAAAAAAAAATTAAAAGACTAAGGGGCAACAAATTTCAAATCGTGGAACTAAAATTTATTTTAGATTACTAATTTTCTAAAATAAATTAATTGAAACAACATGTTACCAAAGTAACCTCTCTTGCCTAAATTAATTTATTTGGAATATTATGAAGTTTATGTGTACGTAATTCATGTGGATATTCACCAGCCCAAAGGAATGTCAATATTTGGCCGAATTATTTGTACACGTGTGGTAATAATAATATGACAATTGTAAAGTTTTCTGTTATTTAAACATTGAGTCGATCCAAAGATAAACTTGATGTTTGACCAGATTTATTGTCAATATTTGATTACTATACCAAGAGTACCACTAACAAGTTGATATTTTTGTCCAAGGACTAAATTATTGATTGTCCAATAAGGATTCCTACATGAACATGTTATTTTGGTTTAAGTTCTCTATTCAGTTAATCCATCTACTTCTATAATATATGTCAACTAATCAATTATATTCCAATAACAATTAGGGGCGCTAAGGTAACTACTGCCAAAAAATTTCTAGATGAAATTGAAAACCACTTTGTAAAAGGCAATAAGGCTGAAACTAGCATGCCTTTTGGTGAACTTAATTTCACTAAAGTATAAGGGTAAAGAAAGTATAAGGTAGTACATTATGGAGAAGTCTCATCTTAATTCAAAACTATAAGTAACTCGTGCATTTAGTTTTGATTTCTATTCTTGCACAATTTGACTAATTTAAGGTCGATTACAACTGTTAAAAGGGAGAGTGGACTCTTAATGAGCTCATTCCATTTTGTGTGTAAGAAAAAGAAAGGTTAAAGGAAGATTAAACTGATATTACTCACTTGGAAAGTACCTCTAAGGACAAGTTATAAAGAATAAGAAAGTTGCATCTGGTTCGGTTCAAATAAACTGTGAAAGCTTGGAAAGGATAAATCTGGCTATTACTTTTATGAAAATCTGGGATACATAAAGAGAAACAATACTAAATGCCACGCTTGGCGTGTAAAGAAAAGTACACTTCTAACTTTGGTTTATTTTAAGGTTAATTTAGTGTCAATACTGAGACACACTTGGTGGTAAATTTTGATACCACTATTTACATAAGTGTATATATGTGGGGTTGCCTGAACTGTCAAAGTCAATTGGTGCTGGAAGATTCATCTATGTGGGGCGATGGAAAATCAATTAAGGTTGAGACAATAGGAACTTTAGGTTATCATTAAAGATTGGTTATTATTTGGATTTGAAAAATACATTTGCGGTACCGTCTTTTTTGATGGAATTTAGTTTCTATTTCTACATTGGATCATTCGGTTACTCTCGCTCAATTTGAAATAGTTCGATCTTTTTCTTAATTTAAATATTGTAGATATCAGTTCCTTATTCGGTTTTGATAACCTATTTTTGCTAATACGGTTGTCTCTTATAAAGACACCTTGCATGTAAATTTATGTAGTATTAAACATAAATTAACCATTAGAAATCCGATTCGTTATGGCACAAGCGATTATGTCACATCTCTCAAAAGAGAATAAAAAATATTGTGTCAAAGGAATTCTTGATTCCCTTAATTTTTAAGACTTAAGTGTTTATGTTAATTACATTAAGGGAAAACAAATAAATATAAGGATATTAGTTGCCAAAAGAAATTCAGAAGACTTATAATTAATTCATAGGGATATTTGTGGGTCATTCAATTTGGCTTCTTGAAATGGTCAACAATAATTTATTATGTTCATATTCGAATGTTTTCATTGTGGCTACCTATATCTCATTTATGAGAAATCCCAAACAATGGACATGTTCAAGGCATATAAGATTGAGGTTGGAAAACAATTCTGTAAAAGAATTTAACAAGTAAGATCTTATCATAGTGGTGAATACTATGACGGAACTGTAGAACAACGTTCAGGGCATTTTGCGGAATTCCTAGATGAATGTGGAATCATCCCACAATACATGAAATCTCTCTAGGTATAAACACTAAAGACTGTAGCTTAAATTCTCAACAAAGTTCTAAGTAAAACAATAGTTAAGTGGTTAATTTTTTTTAAAAAAAAATCCACTATTAGTTCAATTTTCGAAACGAAAAATGTCCGATTATTTGAAAATATAGATTTTGTGTGTGTGGGGAAGGGGGGGGGGTGATAAGGTTATAAGGTTAAGGTTTTGTATTGGAGGAAGAATATGTATATATTTTTTTGTTACAATTGACAATGATCAGGATCAGAGACAAATTCTTGCTCTAGATCTTTTTTAAGAAGGAATTTTGGATCAAGACAATATTACAAAATCCTCTATACACAATCAAGAGATTTTTCTAGAAAACCAAACTTAACAACCTAAAAAAAAAAGGTCATTAAGGAAATCCACTATAAAAAGGAAAAACGTAATTCTAGATGACTTTACAGTCTTTCTCCAAGAAAATAAGAATAGCATGGATTGATGGAAGAAGAACTGATGAATCAACTTTATCAAGCCATACAAATAAATAATTCTAAAGAGTGGATTGATGCTTGCATAAAGAGATAAAATTCATAAGTAATAATGAAGTTTGAGGACTCATCTCACTGCCTAAAAGTGAGAAGTCCATTGGTTGTAACTAGATATATAAAATCAAGAGGGATTCGAATGGTGGTTTGGAGAGATACGAGGCTCGTCTTGTTTCAAATGGCTTTACTCAAAAGGAATGTGTTGACATTAAAGAGACATTTTCTCTGGTTTCTATGAAGACTCTTTTAGGACAATTATGACATTTGTGACATATTTTGATTCTAAGTACGTCAGATGGTTTACAAATTAAAGAAATTCATCTATGGAATTTAGCTAGGTTCTCGTAATGGTATCACAAATTTCATTAAATAATTATCTCATTTCGTTTTTAGATGAATTCTATTGACGATTGTGTATATTATTAGTTCAGTAGGAGTAAGCATATTTTTAGATATTGTATGTTGATGATATACTATTTGCCTATAATGATATAAGTTTATTGCACGAAATCAAAAGATTTGTGTCATGAAATTTTGAAATGAAAAATCTTGATGACGTCTATTTTGTATTAAGGATCTAGATACATAAGGATCGTTCTCGGTGTTTTTTTAGATTATCAGAAAAGAGTTGTATTGATAAGGTTCTTAAGAGATTTGGGATGCAGATATGTAAACCAGGTGATACACCTCTTACTAAGGGAAACAAGTTTAGTCCCAGTTAATATTCCGAGGATAAACTTAAACAAAGAAAAATACAGAATTGATCTAGCTGATCTAACTATGGAACACGGGCTGCTAAGCTTTATAGATACATATTTCAGATATAATCAGATCCCCATATATGGACCAGATGAGGAACACACCGCATTCGTAACAAATCGATGACTATACTATAACAAGGTAATACCATTTGGGCTAAAGAACGATGGGGCCACATATCAAAGGCTAGTAAATAAAATGCTCGTGGATCAGTTAGGAAAAATAATGGAAGTATACATTGATGATGTACTTGTAAAAAAACCTCTGGGCTGACGACCACTTAAAATATTTGGGAGAAACTTTCAATGTATTGAAAGGCCAATAAAAAAACAGTTATTCAGGCTCTTTCCTAACAATAGCTTCAGTAGGATTCGGGCCTTTCTTTCTATGCTCACTGGTGAGATGTTTGCTAGGTTTATGCACTCTGTATCCCATTCTTTAGGTATAGTTTTCTTTGATCACAGGTTCAGGCAAGGGAATACAAGTAGGTTGGGCCTTAGAATTTGTTTTCTTTTAGTTTCCTATAACCACGAGATTCCTATCCCTTTTCGGTTGGGCATTAATATAAAAAACCAGGAATACAGAATAAACTCAATCCGCTAAAATGTTCCTTTGGAGTTAAATCCAAAAAGTTTCTAGGATACATGGTCAATCAAGAAGGCATGGAAGCGAACCCCGATAAAATTCAACCCCTTATAAAAATGGGATCCCCATCTAAGCCAAAGGAGGTACAAAACTTAATGGAAAGGAGCGTCACATTAAGTAGGTTTACATCTTGAGCAACATACAAATGTTCCCCATCCTTTCAAGTATTGAAAAAAAAAAATGTTCGAATGGGGCAGCAAATGCGAGCAGGCGTTCAAAGCTTTAAAAGAAAACCTAGGAAGGGCGTCCCAATTATCTAAATCCTGAAATGGGGAAAAATTATTGCTATATCTAGCAGTTTTTAAGGTAGCGATCTGCTCTGTCCTAGTGAAAGAAGAAGGGCAACAACAGCTACCGATTTACTATGTAAGTAAAGCACTGTAAGGAGCAAAGGCAAAATGTCCAGATATGAAAAAGCTGCCCTTGTTTTAGTTATGCCGTCGTGAAAATTGCTACCTTACTTCCAGAGCCACAGTCTTGAAGTACTGACTAAAGAACACATCCCTACCTTAAATTCCAACAGACTCATCATGTGCCATAAAAACATCAAGCAATCTCAAACGTTGAGTACGAAAAGACATACAAATAAACGGCTACAAGAAATTATATATGACGCATTGAATGGAATGATTAAAAAGGACGCTCCATCTAATCAGTGTAAATCAATATTGAATATTAAAAGCGTTCCATCTAATCCAGGCATTAATTGTCATAAAAAAAAAAAACTGAAGAAACAAGATTACAAGATCGCATCCCAAGTATGAATAATTATGCTCGAACTTAGGAGACTATTTGTTGACATAAAATTTACAACGAGCCTGCCTCCTCTCCCTGGTTCGCAATATCTAAAAGCACGCAACAGGAGCAAAAAACACAAAAGGCTCGCACATAGTAGAGGCGAGCCTTCCCCCTTCTAATCTGACCAAAAAATCATTATTAAAGCATATGTTGAGTATTTAAAATATGACTCCAAAATCAATGAACACAAGGCATGTAAGCTAATGAATAAAATGTGATAATAAAATAGAATCGGTTTCAAACCGCCAATAAGAGGGCAACACCTGTTGTTTCCCTTAAATGACTCAATTCTTCCCAAAGTCTTGAAGCAAATCTATAAATACTCTTGCTTAGGAGAAGGAATGCAAAATCAAGTATCTCCCTCCCAAATAACAATTTCTCCTCTTGCTCTTGTTTGAACATCGAGATCAATGAGTTTTGGAGGCGGTAATCCAGGATAGGTGACAGAAATTTCTATCATCAACACCAATAACTGGACTTCCATTTCAATCCAGAAAAAATTTCTCAAGATCTTGTCGCTACGTGATATGTTCCTACAACTTGTCAAATTGTGTCATTTCACCAAATCTCACGCCCAAGCTAGGAGTTCACTCCATGACCCTCACCAACATGAGGGGATGATAAGAATAATGATTAGAAACCAATTTTAAAGAAATTAGTTAAACCTCTATAATTTTTTTATTCAATTGCATTAGTTCCAATATTCTTCCTAACGCTCAACGGGTAGAAGATTAGTTTGGCTATTCACCTTTCCAACTTTCAATATAGACTTCAATATTTTTCCCTGTCTGTCTTGCTATTTTTCTGTGCTACATAACAGTTTCTTGCCTGTATAAATTCTGTGAGTTTCATAGCCAAAGCAATAAAAAGGGAATTTTCTGCCTGTTTTTCTATTTCATTCTTTGTTTTCTTTAGCTATTACATTTCTCAGAGGCATAAAATCATAAGAATAATGTTATTTGGCACTATTGGTGCTAGAACACTAGTTTGGATGGCATTATGCGAAAGATATCATTTAGTGACTCATTAATTATACCTCTTATGTAATAACACAATAGTGCCTCTTTGTTTTACTAGTTGTGTTAAATTGTATTACTCAGGTCATAATATCCTATTACATATCCCTTTCTCATATGGGGTTATTAAAAGGCCTTTTGATTTTTCTAAAAGCCGATAAAGTTTTTGAGATTCATGAAATTTGTGATGAAAAAGTTTGTATGCATAACAACCGTTAGTGCAATGAAAAACTAGGGTTCATATTTCTCAACATCTGGTTTATTGTTGTTTGGTAAACTCGTCAACTTCATTTCTAACTACATGTTTCATTAGACCAACAACTTTTAAACACTTTTGCACCACAAATTTTATGGGACCACCAACTTTTATCAACTTATAGCAACATCCCATTGCCCATTAATTATCCCCACGATAATATCCTATTATGATTTTATGCATCGCGATGTCATTCTTGTTGCTATAGCAATTCCTGTGAGGTTCATAATTTGGACACTTCAACTGCCTAAAAAGTCTAAATTCTTATATTAAGCTTTTGTTTTGTGAGAATTAAAATCAGATTTTTAGCAAAGTTTGATAAAAATTGATGTAATGTGTGGTTAAAAATTTGTGGGTCCCATGAAATATGTGGTTAAAATTATTTATTAACTTTAACTTTAATAAAATCTAGATTTTATCCCTACCAAATAGATGCTTAAGTAATTATGAAAAACACATTAAGCCCCCCGTTTGGTACAACTTGAAAAGTCAAAGTCAACTATTAATTTTAACCACATATTTTATTGGACCCACAACTTTTCAACCATGTATTTCATCAACTTTTTCAAAATATGCTAAAAACGTGATTTTATCTCCACCAAACAAGAGCTAATTACGTAATAAGTTAGAATTGGCATATTAATGACACATGCTAATGAGAACATAGATTTAATAAAATTGTCTTCATAGTTGAACTTTATAAGAACACAAATGTGTATGCATGCATACATTCAAGAAGTCAATTAATACGACTTTTTGTAAGTTACCGTATGTCCTAATATCAAAATGAAATTAAAACGTAAAAATAAATACTTGCATTTATAACTTATTTATAACTTATCTTTACATATATGATTTACATGCACATGGTGATTCTTATATATATTAATCTATTTAAGAACTATATGCATCAGGAGCATATGGCAAATATATGCACACCGAGAGGAATATTTTGATTGGGCTGATATTGATGATGGCAATATGGCTAGATTCTGGTTTAGCTATGGGCTCCAACTGCAGACCAAAAGATTGTTTGAGATTTTGCAACTATGAATGCATGGGAGATATGTCTGAATATGACTATTGCTTAGATGAATGTAAAAATAATCGTGTACATTGTGTTGAGCAAGTACACGATGCTATTGATGACGTACCAGGTGTAGAGGCTCCATTAAGAGCGTGTGTTTGTGATTGAGCACACATTGACGTGGAACTTCCAACTACTTATAAAAGTACACATGTATCAAAAAAGATAAGGCTATTGACCCAAATTGCTTATATTTTATAATCATAAATGTTATATTTAAAATTTTACTTTTTGC
>CAIGRP010081828.1:0-19625 GCA_903798385.1 Fraxinus cuspidata | reverse complement strand
AATGGACCCCATTGCATGCAGACCCTGGTGCAAGAACCCGTCCAGACGAGGCGGTGGCAATATCTTCAACAGATCTTGTGTTAAATGATTGACAAGACAACTCACTGCCACCGTCGTTGCCGCACGCCTATGTGGTCAAATCTAAAGCACATCTAGGTTTTATGGATAAAAAATGGTCTTAGCATTTAAGGTTGGAATTGATTGATGTCTATGATAAGAAATGGAAGTCATTTGGATGAGGCCACGTGCATTATCATCTAAGGGGCTCCATTCATCGTACCCAAATATAAAACCAAACACTTAGTGTTATTCAAGGGTAATGCAAGTTTAGACTTTCAAGTCTATATTCTTGCTACATATACTTTTAGTTTTCTACTCCCAAACCGATCCCCTTTTTATTAATTGGAGGCTTATGTTCAAAGCTCCCCCACACCCTAAATTACTCCTCTAGCTTATTCGACTGTCGAAATGCGTACAGCTAACTCCATCCCCTCTAAAGAAGGCCACGTATGATCAATAGTTTGTCCAAGTATGTCGGAATTCAGCTTACGTGGAAGTGAGGCATTGGAATCTGTTGGCTACATCATTGACACATTTTTTGGGTTAACAGATTGGCGCCGTCTGTAGGAAAATTCGACACCATAACCACGAACAGCCTTGTGGTAGAAGCCATCTAAAACAAAGCCTTGGACAAATGTTTGGTTCTTCAGGAAAGAAACACTGCGAAGAAGGAACGTCTTAAACACTTATTGCTAGCTCGAATTGGATACTCGCGATGAGTTCCAGCCACAAAGGAACACATGGTGGAAACATGTAGTAAGATGCCTCTAAAGAAGAGGTCATCTGTATAAATGTGAATATGCATCGCCCCCATCACCAACATAGGCTATGTGTTACTACAGCATGGCAGTAAGAGGCCTCTAAAGAATATGTCATCTGCACAAATGTGAATATGTGGCAGCCCAATAGAGATGGAGGTGGAAGTAGATACCTCCACCAACTATGGTATGAGCCGATCCGATGATAACGTGCCACATGAGGGAAACTTTCTACCGGAATACACTCAAGAGCATGAACCTCAAAGGTCCACAACGTCTTCGATCGGATTAGACCCTCAAGGCCTAGAAATAGGTTCCACCAGCCACCCCATGTTCACCAGGATATGAACCTCAAGGGATTCCACATCCGCCTAGAAATAGGCGAGAGAGGAGGGACGAGGCGAACTTGAGAAATTAGGCAGGAACGTTGCAATCCCCACGTTATCAACTTAGAGGAAAATGATTCTAATGGTCCATGCAAATCATTTGAATTGGATGATGACGACGAAAGTTTGCCCTTCTCCCAAGAATTGAGAAGCGCCCAAGTCCCAAATCACTTTGTGTCTCCATAGTTACCCAAATACGAAAGGAAATGTGATCCGACAAAGCACCCCAATAACTGTAAGACCTACATGTCTCTACGAGGAGCATCGCAAACGCTAAAATGTAGAGCTTTTCGTCTCACACTAATAGTGGCTGTAAAAATTTGATACCTCGGCATCCTAGCGGCAGCATCAGACAGCAGGCAGGTGAAACCTTGAAAAGCTACTTTGCTCGTTTCACAGATGAAATGACCTATTGCGAGTAGGTTACGGATAGAGAGGCCCTTTCTGCTCTAAGAGGAGGCCTCAACATGAACACCATATTCTAGAGGGACGTGCGAAACAAAAATCCCACTTCTTACGATATTTTGGTAGAGATGATGAGAAGCAAAATCATTAATGAGGAGCTGATTGATCACCGTAATAGAACCTTACTAGGACTCCCACTACCTTAAAGATAACGAAGAGGCCCAATATCCCACTTGGTAGACCAGCAATGGACCCAAGTAAGACACATGATATCCCTCACCTCCGGCCAAGTATTAACCACAGCTACGCTAAACGCATTACCCTCTTTGGCGTATGAGGAGGTTGGACCTGAGGCTCAAAGGCAGCCAAACCCATCCAAAGGAGTAGAGGGAGAAATAGGGAGCCCTGAGATATGCAATACTGCACATATTATCGAACCAATAGCGACATCACTGAGAATTGCCTATCCAGGCCAGATCATGAAGAACCAACTGGCCATCGTATTGAGGGTAGAAACATCTATCAAACGCAAAGAAGTGCACACAGGTAAGAGAGAGAGCCTAGACATAACGAGGTAAGGCGACACCGCAGGAACGAATCACCTCGCCGGGAGCACGGGGAAGAAAGAAACAAGGCAAGAGGTCAAAGGCCCAAGAGACAGCCCCCAACAAATGCTGATAATGCCCACATCAGAGAAATTAACACTATCATATGTAGTCCACAAATAAGGGAGACTCCGAAAATGCCCTGAAGAACTACGCAAGAGAAGCGAATGACCCTCCCATGGCTAGCTACTTGATCAATAGCATTGATCGCGGATCTGGGAACACTTTCCCAATAACTTTATCTCCAGCGGACACTGTGTGAGTTCATTACCCACACTGTGACGCATTGGTGGTACGAGTTATCATAGTTAGGAATGGATTAAGACGCATGTTGGCGGACAATGGGAGTTCCGTCAATATCCTGTTTGGAACCACCTTCGACAAAATGATGGTGGACCACGAACTCGCCCCCATGACCGCTTATTTATATAGCTTTTCTGGTAATATCATCGTCCCCAGAGGTAGGATCTCATTGGCAGTGGAAATGGGAGAGCCCCCATTTAAGGCTCATCACTTCATGGAGTTCCTTATTGTAGACCACTGATCCGCCTACCATGGAGTGTTGGGGCTACCCACCTTAAAAGATCTCGAGGTTCGAACATCCATACATTATCTATGCATGAAATTTCCCACCAAGGAAGGAGTTGCCACAATGCGAGGGGATCATATGGGATCAAGGGAATGCTACCTTAGCTCCTTAAGGAAATTCGAGCCCCGTAGTGTAAATATGGTTTTGATGGATGCTGAAATGGTTGACATACCTGAAGAAGGTCATACCCCTGAACAAGGGGAATATGTCAACATGATGATGTCCCTGAAGAAGTGATCATTGAGGTGGATTTAGATCACAGGGTCACAGAATCAAACTCACAGGCGACCCCGATAGAAAAACTTAAATCTTTCCTTGTGAACCTATATCACTCCACGAGGGTGTTACAAAGAGGGAAGGAGCTCGAACCAGAAGAAAAAGCTAGGCTTAAGGACTTCATATTTAACAACTTGGATATATTTGTGTGGAGGCACGAAGACAGGGTCAGCTGCCACCGACTTAATGTGGACCCAAAGTTCACTCCTCACAGGTAAAAAAGGAGAGCCCTGAACTTATAAAGATAGGTAGCCCTGGAAGAGAAGGTGCAAAAACTCATATTTAATGGGTTCATCGGAAAGGAAGTATACCTAAAATGAATATCCAACCCTGTCTTGGTGAAGAAAGCCAATGGCAAATGGAGAGTATGCATAGACTTCTCCAATCTCAATCAAGCTTGCCCAAAAGACAGTTTTCGGCTTTCGAGAATCAATCAACTAGTTGATTCTACTACGAGCCACGAACTCTTGAGTTTCATGGATGCATACTCAGGATACAACCAAATTCACATGCACCCAACAGATGAAGAAAACACATCGTTCATCACTGATAGAGACCTCTACTGCTACAAAGTCATGCCATTTGATTTGAAAAATGTTGGCGCAATCAATCAGCGACTAGTCAACAAAATATTTTCCGACTTCATAGACAACATTGAAGGTATATGTCGATGACATGCTCATTAAGAGCCTCAGGTCTGCATATTACATTGAACACTTGAGGGCTACCTTCAAGATCTTGAGGAAATACCAGATGAAACTGAATCCATTGAAATACGCTTTTGGCATAGCTTCTGGAAAGTTTTTGGGTTATATGGTTAACTAGCGAGGCATTGATGCGAACCCCTAAGAAAATTAAGGCCTTGCTGGACATGAAATCCCTTAGCAAGCCCAAGGAAGTGCAATGTTTAACAAAATGCCAATAGCACTAAACCGCTTCATCTCCAAAGCTACAGATAGATGCCTTCATTTCTTTAAAATCTTAAAAGGGTGGAAAGGTTCATGTGGAATGAAGATTGTGAAGAGGCGTTCCAAGGGCTGAAGAAGCACTTGGGCCAAGCTTCCATTCTCTCAAAGCCTAAGGAGGGAGAAGCATTGCTACTGTATTTGGCCATAAGCGCTGATACTGTGAGTTCGGTCCTAGTAAGGGAAGAGGGTGGCACTCAATTACCCATCTATTACGTAAACAAGGCCCTCCTGCCAGCTGAAACGCGTTATACTGATATGGAAAAGCTTGCTTTGTCCCTTATAATCGCTTCTAGGAAGTTGAGGCCTTACTTTCAGGCCCATAGCATACGTGTATTAATGAGCCTCTCCCTCAAGCAAGTGCTCCAAAAGCCAGACACTTCAGGGAGAATGATAAAGTGGGCTATGGAATTAAGCGAATTCGACATTTCATATCAACTAAGAACCTCAATAAAGGGGCATGTAGTGACGGATTTCATAGTAGCATTTACAGAGGCAACAAATGTCAATGTAACAATGGAACCGCATACCCCTTGCCTGAAAATTATTTGTTGACGGATTTGCCAGAGAAACGAGATCAGGGGTTGGTCTTCTACTGGAGAGCCTAGAATGTCACAAGCTCAATTGTGCAGTGAGATTCGGCTCTAAGACCTCCAACAACGCACGAGTACGAGGCACTTCTAGCGGGCCTCAGATTGGCCAAAGAAATGCTGGTCAAGAATCGACAGTTTATTGTGACTCCCAGTTAGTTGTAAGCTAGGTCAGCGACAATTTGCAGCCAAGGATAAAGGCATGACAGCGTACCTGAAGAAGGTTATGGACCCGATCCCATGCTTTGAAAAGTTTGAGTTGACCCAAATCTCAAAAACGGAGAACATACACGCGGACACCCTATCGAAATTGGCCAGGAGTAAAGACTCAGAATTGCTCAAAATTGTACCGGTTGAATACCTCCCCAAGCCTTCCACAGCCAAAGTAGAAGATATGATGTAGATTGGAGAAACCCCACAATAGATGCAACCTATTATAGCTTACCTCAAAGATCACATTTTGCCGGAAAGCAAGAAAGACGCCCAAAGGGCCACACACTATGTACTCCAAGTCGAAGTACTTTACAAAATGAGTTTCTCATCCCTCTCCCATGATGCACTAGAGGGGAGGAGGCTAACTAAGTCCTACGAGAAATCTATGAATGAATCTGTGGCAACCACACAGAGAGCCCAACACTAGCCCATAAAGTACTACAGCAGGGTACTACGGCTAACCTTAAAAAAAGGATGTTGTACATTTTGTGAGGTGCGACAAGTGTTAGCGCTTCTCCTCCATTCAAAGTAAGTCATCCCAAGAGTTGACTTTAGTGTCCAGTCACTTGCCGTTCGCCTAATTGGGGGTTGACCTAATAGGTCCCATGCCAAAAGGAAAAGGAAGTGTGAGCTATGCGATTGTCGCAATGGATTACTTCACTAAGTAGGTTGAGGCAGAACCGTTGGATAAAATAACTGAAGCAAACACTTCTAAGTTCATATGGAAAAACATCATATGCCGGTTCGAAATTCCCAACTCAATAGTTACAGACAACGGGCATCAGTTCGACAACAAGAAACTTAGAGACCTATGTGACGAATTGGGTATCAAAAAGCACTTCTCCTCCCTTCACCACCCCTAGACAAATGGTTAGGTCGAGGCAGTCAACAAAACTATAAAGCACCTCTTGAAGAAAAACTTGATGCATCAAAGGGAGTGTGGGTGGACGAGCTCCTTCATGTGTTATGGGCGATTCATACAACCAGTCGAACTGCAACGGGGGAGACCCCCTTTTCCATGGCATATGGGGCTGAAGCCATGAGCTTGGTCGAAATGAGTCTTCCTTCGCCTCATCGCCTGCAATTCAACGAAATATCTAATGATGAAATAAGGAGATGCGAGCTTGATTTCCTTGAAGAAAAGGAGAGACAACTTTCAAACAAAGCTAGCCTCCTATCAAAGAAAAATGACAAGGTTCTCAATGCCAATATTAAGAAGAGATCGTTTAGGAGAGGCGATCTGGTGCTCAGAAGAGTTTTTCTGTCCTCTAAAGCGCTCGGTGTGGGCACATTGTGTCTGAACTAGGAATGCCCCTATCGCATATCGGGCGACGTCAAACTAGGGAACTTCTTGATTGAAAACTTGGATGGGAAGGCACAGCGCCACCCATGGAATGTTGAGCATCTAAAGATGTATTTTCAGTAAAGGTCCTTATGACTACTGCATGTACCTTTTGTTTTTAACTATGACGAGCTCGTATGTTATGAGAAGCTCATACCGCCTTTGATCAACTACAATAGTTACGGCGAGACCATAAATTAACTTACGTATGGCAAGCTTATGGATTCTCATTCAGTAACTTATGTATGACGAGCTCATGCGTTCACATTGTTTATTTAATTCAATTATGGCGAGTCTATAAATTAATTTATGGGTGACGAGCTCATGCGTTCTCATTGTTTACCAAATTCAATTATGGCGAGCCAGTTAATTGGTAACTTTCTGAGTAAAAATGACAAGTTCATACATTATGGTTATTTATTAGAGTACAAATGTGACGAGCCCACAAATCGCTAAACACTTAGCAACACTTTTTGAAAGTTCAAATTAAGAGTTGAAAAAGCTCATCTATTCAAATCAATTAAAATCCATTACAAGGAGAAGGGGGAGGGGGCCATTACAAAAATGGTACGAAAATATCAACCTAGTCTATACAACAACATCTTGTTGGGGCTCCTCTTGGGCACTCATTTCCTCCACTGAATCCTCTTCTTCGATAGCAGGGGTGGAAGGGTCATTTGACAAAAACTCACCTTTTAGAGAAGACAGGTCAAGCTGGGGATGTAGCTCAGCAAGTCTCCCAAAGACCTCATTGTAGGTGACCCTCATCCAGTATATCTCGAGGCCGTCATGCTCAACCGTCTCGTGGAAGTGACTACATATTCATTCACCGCCGCCACTCCTGCCCCTTTAGCTGTTCATCCAAAAGAGAGGCCTCATTAGTCAGATCATCAACACGAGCCTTTAGTTTTCCCTTTTCATTATTGGCAGCTTCCTTTACAGATTACCAAAGTTCTCCATACGTTTCGTCAAGGCATTCTAGTCGGCTTACAAAGATGTACTTCTTTCTTTAATTCATTTTTTTCCTTTAAAAGTGCTTCCCTCCTTGACTCCGCCTCAGCCTACTTTACCTTGGAGGCCTCGACTGCTTCATTGGCTAAAGATACTTCAGCCTTTACTTTATTTAGGGCCACCTATGCATCGTTTTCCCTTTGAAGATAATCCTTATTAAGGTCCTACAGCCACCTCGCCTCCATCTGGGTGTTTAAAAATAAGCCTAGAGAACGAGCTGGAGGGCAAATCCAGCCTCTATTATATCGACCACATCACAGGTCTCAGCATACGAGGAGTACTTATCTATCCAGTACTTATGATAAATCCTCGTAGCTCCCTGGACCTTCGCACGAAGCATCTCCATTACGGTGGAGGCAATTTCGTCAGACCTTCCCCCCCAAGAAGTTCTGAGCTTTTCCTTCAGAGGGGGTACTCCTCGGCTCTTTGCCCCGCCTCTTCCTCACCAAGTTAACCCCCTCCTCATCCACATCTCCCACCTCCACAACCTTCACGGAGGAGATAGGTTCGGCATGAACAGGTTGGCGAAGCGATTCCCCAATGGTGATTTGGCGCTTGGAGGAAGGGTCAGGCCCGGTGTTCTTCGATAACACCAACTTCCTCTTAGGGGCCCTATCCAAGGGAGCCTCCATCTCTATATTCCTCACCTTCACCTTCACCTTCACCTTCACCTTCTCTTCTCCTTTCCCTCTTTTCCTTTTTCCTCTTCTCCGGATGAGGCGGCTGTTTCTTTTTTGAAAGGTGGGCTAGCTTATCATGCTGGTTTTTGTAAGTGGACAACCCGCTATTCAGAGGCTTCTTTTTCTGAGCCTCCCCTAGGCTCTTCAACTGAAGTAAGCTGGGTTTCACATACTATTTCTTGTCGTGTTGCCCTACAAACAAAATGAACACTTGAGAAAACTGTGGAAAAGAGTGGTTAACAAACGTAAAAGTGAATCATTATGTCTCACCTTTTGTAGCCATCAGTTGGTGCATAACGAAGAGGTTTCTCTTGCCGATGATGTTCTTGAAGTACATCTTCTCCACAGACAACTTGTCTATTGCCCGGATGATGGGCCACTCGGAAGGCTCGAGCTCGCATTGGCTGACTGCAGTTGTACAAAACTCGTATCAAACAAAGAATGAGAAGAACCTAATAGAGTAAAAAAATAACATGCTGAAAAAAGGCTTAACTCACGATACTCGTGATTTTGGGTCGGTACAGTGATCTTTGGGTCCACATCTCCTTCCATTGTCTGCCAGCGACCCCTAACCCAAAACATGATGATTTTCAATTCTTGATGGAGGTTGGGGTTTCCCAAATGAAAGGAGAGTATGGGCGCTAGAGATTCATGCAGTACCACCCCTTGCAATCACACCCCCCACTAGAGACTCGAGGCCGAAAGAGGGTTTGGAAAATATGTGGGGGCATATCCTCGCCAAGGGTGACTTTTTTCCAAAGAAGGAAGGCCCCTGCTAACTAGATTTATGCGTTTGACACTAATTGGGTGGGGGGACATGTTATAATGTCTAAGGATATACTTAAAGAATGGGTGCAGGGGCAATTTCATCCCCCACCCGAGATCGCCTCACTCACCGCCACACATCCCTCCTTAGGGAAATAAACTCTTTCCTCAGGGGTCGGCACTAACATCTCAATATTGTCTGGAATCCTAACCCTAACCCTAAACCCCCCGAGCTCATTCTCCTTTATGTCTGTTGGCCACAAGAAAGCCCCCCATATGATGCTATAGTCTATAGGAACTTTTGCCATCATCCATGCACTATGAGGGCCCCTCATTGCCTTCATGATCCGTTCAGTAGGAATCACTGGAGGAATGCCTACTTCGGCGTAAATCAACACCATGTTTGCCTTAAAGGACTTCTTAGAAACGTTCTTTTTCGACGAAGAAGCCATCTAAAACAAAGGAAAGAAAAGTCTTGACAATAATAGATACTTACACAAACCGTAGACGCAAGATTCGAGAAACTTTGAAATAAAAAAGAACGGAGTCGATCGCCGGAGATAGCAGAAAAACGCTAAGAGAAGTAGGATAATTTTCAAAAACTCAAGGTTTATAATTTTTGCAAGGTGAAGAAAAGGAGAAAAAAAGTAGGTTTTCAACCTTTTATATATGCGTAGTGAATGAACCCTCACCGTTGGATCTTCATCCACTTTAATCTAGGCCATCCACCTATAGTCTCATCTGTCACGATAATACCGAAGGGCTCTTGCTAGAAATTCAACCAAGGGCCCTGATGAAGTCGTGCTGAACACACACCGTGAACTTGCATAGACCCTGCCATTGTAAAAGGTCATCATCACTGCGCATTAAATGCACACGTAGCTGAAGCCTGGGAAATTGCCAGGCCATCCAGCTATTTTTATGGGAAATCAATGTACCCTTCAAATCATTAGAGCATGCCACCTGGCAGGCTTTAGCTCCTAAAGGGGCTCGACATATGCCTCAAGGGTCTCGCCTCTTTTAGCCTTATCCTTGGCTTCAACTCCTAAATAGGCCTCACATATGCTTTAAGGGATTCACCTAGCACCTTTTAACCTTATCACATGCTTCAACTCCAAAAGGGGCCCGACATTTGCTTCAGGGGCCTCGCCGAGTAGCTTTCAGCCTTATCAAATGCTTTAGCTATCAAACAGGCTCACTTTCTACTTTTAGAGCCTCACCCCAATTCCCTAGCATCGTCGGAGGCTTCAATTAACAGAATCTTTCTCTTTTCTAAACTAGAAAGTCCACGCATTATATAAATAATCATACCTAGACTTCAGGAACTGTTGTTACGCATGAATAAACTAAGACCCACGTGTGACATTACGTGGCATTAACTAAGCTATGTAGCGGACAGCTTGAAGACCCCACAATAATGCGGGATGACCTAATTACCTAGGAACGACCCGATCGAAATGTGGGCGACCCTTTTCTCCCCATGAAACGAGAATTGGTTGACCTCATTGCATGTAGAAGATGCAAGAACCTGTCTAGACGAGGCGATGGCAAGATCCTCAACAGATCTTGTGTTAAATGATTGGCAAGACAACTCGTCGCCGCCGCCGCATGCCTATGTGGTCAAATCTAAAGCACATGCTAGGCTTTATGGATACAAAAATGGTCTTAGCATTTAAGGCTGTAATTGATTTATGTATATGACAAGAAAGGGAAGTCGTTTGGATGATGCCACGTGCATTATCATCTAAGGGGCTCCATTCATCGTACCCAAGTATAAAAAATCACACTTAGTGCCATTTAATGGTAATGCAAGTTTAGAATTTCAAGTATATATTCTTGCTACATACACTTTTATTCTTTACTCCCAGCCCGACCTATTTTTTATTGATTGGAGGCTCACGTTCAAAGCTGCCACACACCCTAAATTACTCATCTAGTTGACTCGACCGTCGGAGTGCATGGGCTAACTCAATCCCATTTGGAGAAGGCCACGTGTGATCAACGGTTTGTCCAAGTGTGTCAGAATTCAGCTTACATGGACGCGAGAAGCCTTGAGATGTGTTGTCAACATCATTGATACATTTTTTGGGCAACAATATCCATTTTTAAGATCTATTTTATTAAACATGCATGGTCCGTGAATTTATCTAAAATATCATCTAACTTAGGTATAGGGTGACGATATTTTACTATTATATTGTTGATTGTTCGACAGTCTATGCACATCCTCCATGTTCCATCTTTCTTCAGCACAAGTAGCACTGTCACGACACATGGACTCATACTTTCCCTCACATACATTTTGCTCATTAATTCTTCCACTTGCTTTTGAAGTTCCTTGGTCTCATCGAGATTACTCCGATATGCCGACCTGCTTGGAATGACAGCTCCAGGTACAAAGTCAAATTGATGCTCAATGCCTCGAATGGGTGGTAACTCACTATGCATGTTCCCCAAAAACAAGTTTTCGAATTCCTTCAACCAAGAAGTAGCTAAACTAGGGAGGGGTGTTTTAGATTCCTCAAAGTTGAGAAGTGATTCCTTATAAACTAACAAGATTATAGGCCGGTTCTCAACTACTACCCTCTTCAACTTACTCTCTTCTGCGAAAAAATTTACTTTCGACTTTTCCCTCTTCTCATAAGACTTCTTTTCTTTTCACTCTAGTGGCTCTACTATTTTCCTCACAATTAGCCACCTTACTATTTTCTCTCTTGTGCTTTTGTTGTGAAAAACTAATCTCACTCTCTTTTTTCTCTCATTCTTTTATTTTCCTCACTTTGCTAATTGATTTGATCTTCATAAACTTGTTTTGGTGTTAACGGTGCAAGAATAATAGATTTTCCATCTTTAGTAAAAATATACACATTTTTATACCTATAATGTATCACCTTCCTATCATATTGCCATGGGCTTTCCAAAAAAATATTTTGGCATGCATACGAACTACATCACACATCACTTCATCATGATACTTTCCATTTAAGAAACTCACCAACATTCACATATTTACCCTATTCTCTCCAAATTCATTCAACCATTGCAATTTGTAAGGCCTATGATATTTTAGCATAGTTAACCCCAATTTCTCAACAAGTGTAGTGCTAGCCACATTGGTACAACCACCCCATCAATATTCATAATACATACCTAGTTATTGACATTGCATCTCGTATGAAATATGTTCTCTCTTTGTTGTTCCGAGTCATTTACTTTAATTTGAACAATAAGAGCTTGCCTTGTAACCAATAGCTCTCCTACTGGATAATCCACTTTTTTACCATCACTATCATCCTCCAATTCCAGCATGTCATCATAATCACCTCACTATCACTCACCACATCTCCATTGTCTTGCAAAATCATCGTCATTTTGTTTGGACATTGAGAAGTAATGTGTCTGAATCCCAAGCACCTAAAGCATTTGATGTCCCGATTCCTAAGAGGTTGGGAATTCGCCTTGGGTGTAACTTCACTACCAGCTTCCTCTCTTCCCTTTGGTAGCTCAGTTTTATTCTTTAAAACAGTTTCATCACCTCTATTGTTATCCCACTTTGATCTCCAAGAAGTGTTAGAACCCAAATAAATTGATGGATAACTAGTTTCTCACTTCCTCTTCAACTGCCTCTCCACATTCATAGCTACATGTAGCATATCCTCCAATCCCACATAATGTTGTAATTCTTCCACATTAGCTATGTCTCTATTCAAACCATTCAAAAATCGGGCAATGGTGGCCTCCCGATCCTTCTAAACATTTCCTCTAATCATGATAATTTCCATCTCTTTGTGATAATCCTCTACACTCTTAGATCCTTGATAAAGACTTTGTAATTCTTGATAAAGATCTCTATAGTAATGATGAGGAACAATCCTCTTCATCATGATATTCTTCAATTCTCCCCATGTTTCAATAGGTCTTTCATGATTCCTCATCATAGATTTTATTAGCATAATCAGTAAACTCAACGACGTCAAGTTTACATTTTTCTCCTCCGAATATTTATGGAAATCAAATATAAGCTCTATCTTTTTCTCCCATTCAAAATATACCTCTGGATTGCTCATTCTCTTAAATGAAGGAATTATCTTTTAATATTACCCATATTTCTATTAACTCTATCTCAAACATAATATCTAGTCCTCCTTTAATGCTTATCTCATTTATTCTTCATCCTTCCTATTGCAGCTTCTACTAATGCATCATAATCAATTCCACTACCCGCTACATTTTCACCACAATATCCGCTCCCTACCCTTGCCTACCTTGCCTCTTTACGTTACAAACTTCTTTAGGTTGTTCCATATGTAAATTAGCAAACAATGTATCTTGCCTCTCCATCCACGTCTTGTGTTTATCCATCATATCTCCCATATTCCCAAACAACTTTTCAAACCGTCGTATCAACTCTTCCATCATGATGACTTGATTATTTTTCCCGTTTGAAGTATAATCGTCTCTGTCAGGCATCCTAAATCTTGAATAATATTTGCCTCATGTGTGTACACTTGTGTATATTGATTTTTTCTCTATTAGTCTCACCACTATACATTTTTCCACTCAATACTTCCTTACAAGTACTTCAAAGAACTAATTCGACCTTAATAAAGAAAATCAACCCTTGAGGCGTGCAAACAAATGATTGATTAATGATTCAAGAAGTAAGAATTTGACACTTTGAATGAAACACCAAGGATAAATTGAAGAAAGTGTTTTATATATATACTTTTTTCAATTTTTGGATTATTTTGTTTTACTAAATGCACGGGAATTTAGCAGAAAGCCCAAAAAATTGAAAATGAATTGATTTGGGCACTACTTTAGCGCGCACACAACTTTTGATTTTTTTTAGTATTTTAATTGAATTGAATGACTTAAAAGATGAAAAATACGAAGAATGAAGATGAGCACTCAAACAAAAAAAATAAAAAATAAAGGATATAACCTTGATTTTTGGAGCATATACTCGAAAATCAACTTATGCGAACCCACTAGCAATTGTAACTATGAAACTCACGACATATTATATCAAACCCGAGAAAGCCAATAATCAACGTTTGAAAAACTCGATCCAATAAATTATGGAACCAAAGAACCAAAACAATCGCCAACAATATCTTGACCCTATGATCATAATACTTATAAATCTCACTTTAATTGTTGAACGCCACAAAAATTTAATTTTTGATAAATTCGAAATTAGTTTGATGAAGAACAAGTTGAAAGCGGAATAATATCTCTCAAATTGTGTATTTTTTACAATGAAAATAATGAATCATATTTAAAAAGAACCCAACAAAACTAATTGAAAATGGAATTAAACGTAAAAAAAATATAAAAAAGATACCATAAAAAGAGTTTTAACTAAAATAGAAGTCTAAACAAAATTGAAAAAATGCGTCCAAGTTTTTCACCATGCGGCTGCATAGGCTTACGACTTGCGGTTGCATAGACCATTCACATTCCTTATCTTGGTCTCATTATAGGTACATGCGACCGTATGTATGGTCGTATTATGCGGTCGCATAGGCCTTCGATCCAGCTCTTTAATTCGTTACTTAGATCAAGTTGATCAATCTTGTTTCTTCTTCCATGTCCAATATGAAACTTGTCATTTTGCTTGTTGTGATCGATATTTTATCCATCGTAGATTGAACAAGTAATCACATGGCTTCCTTGACATTCTTTGCTTGTGACCTAATCATTGGTCATTCCTCCACAATTAACGAGTTCTTGTCTTTATTAGCTCTCGTATTATGATTTTTATCACTAAATGAGCGAATAAATGAAGTTAATTAATTCCACCAAAGACCCTGGTGAGTGTATAGATAGGGAGAAGATTTCACGCTTTTTTTGAGAAAAAAACATAAAATAACTTGTGATGCTATAAAAAATCGTACCTGATGATTTCCGAGCTCGACGACTGAGAATGAGCACGAACGAGATCTTCCGATACCTGAAACAAAGGCGTCGAGGTGTGTCCTCGTCGCCCCTCCGATGCTTAAGTCAGAGAGGGAATAAGAAAAGTTTAGTGCNTGATTTCCGAGCTCGACGACTGAGAAAGAGCACGGACAAAATCTTCCGATACCTGAAACAAAGACGTCGAGGTCTGTCCTCGTCGCCACTCCGATGCTTAAGTCAGAGAGAGAATAAGCAAAGTTAAAGTGCTGAAGACTGGATGTTAAAAACGTACCTTAATAATGAAGTGGAATTGTGTATTTATAGAGGTAGGTAGTACGTTCCTAGTAGGATTGCATGTTAAAATCCCTGGGAGTTCCATTGTGATTGGAAGTTGTAATTTAGTTGGTTTTGTTTTATCAAAGTGAATGGGTAGAAGTGGGATTGTGGTGGTAGAATCCTTTTAGGATGAGGATACCTATTACCAGTAGAACTGTGTTTCCTAGGATATGATCAATCTTGATGTGAAGTAAAGTCCCAATAAAACCGGGACATGCACGATGCGGGGTCTTGGTCATAACTTCGAGGATGACATGTTGGACCATGGGCGCCCGAGCTCGAGGAGGGGTGTGACCCGAGGAGTTCATGGGGCAAATTCCCAAACGGACCCTACCTTTCTTGGGAAGGGTGCTCGAGATAGTGCCCAATAATTGTATAATCAACTTGCATTAAGGGATCTACCATTGAGACTCTTGGGGCCGACTTCTCCTTTTATTTTAATTAAAGGGTTCAACCCTCTTTATAAATAGGTCAAATTGAACCCCCATATAAAATGGGGTTGAATTAAAGGGGTCGATCCTTCCCTTTTTATTTGTGGGCAGTTCCGTAGTCTAAAGCCGAAGCCCCCCTAAATATGAAGGAGGGCCCTTCGTTTCAACTTTTTACGAGATAAATGCATCATTTGCACTCAAAGCAACTGCATTGTACTCTACAATTGGGCACCAAAACAAAGCACCGAACTAACATAACAATGGCAACAGAAAGGTGAACTTGTTTTCTGTCTCTACTTCTCCGAATCTAATTAACAGGTGTAGCTCTCCTAAATGCAATCCAATAACCTCTAATGCAAACATTTTGGGAAGTACAATTCAGTTTTTTTATGTCATTTTTGATATAGAGAATTAACATTTGCCTTTCTTCGTGGCACCATCCTTCAGTTTATCGGTATTTTTGTCCAAAGAAGGATGCACGACGACATGCATAGTGATGACACCTCCAGGAACTTCAGCGATTGACAGTCGTGATTCTTTCAACAGCCAATGACAATCTAACAACAAATAAATAATATTGGTTTCTTGTAATTGTTGTCGATTTTATTATCCCGCAAGTGTGCGAGATGTGACAAATGGTAAAGTGAGGGTGAGTTCGATTATCGATTCCGCGAGGAATTAAGTATCTAACCTAGTTCCCAATTATCTCTATATCTAATCGAATATAAACCAACAGATAGACGAAGTGGTGATGATATTAACAACCAAAATTTATAATTAATTTAACTAAATATCTAACGTAATTTAAGTGGTAGGAAGCATTTATGATCACCTGGTTAGTTAATAAAGCACAAAGACCGCGTATCCCATAAATTCATCCATATTAACATTAATTCCACAACTTGATAACATTTACTTGATATGAAGATCAATATTTCTATCATGTTCAATAAACCTCTCCAAATTAATCAAATTCACCATCACGGATAAAACCTGAATTTGAGCATGCAAAGATACATTAAAAACCCAATAACATTATTTGGTTTATGGAAAATATAGACAATTTATCCTTAATGTCTATTGAACCTTACAATGAATATTATCACATGCTCTCTTTCTTTTCCCTTCTCCCAAACGACAATAGAAATCAGACATCAATTCAATTATTTGCCGAATAATTGAAAGTATTAAGAGCGTAACAAACATTCCATACCAAATAATTGTTTTAAGTCAAAGTCATATAATTAATGTCAAAATATTAAACTATAAAGTTCAACGTTATCCTAACATCTAATCAATCAGCCATAACATCATAAGATTAGAGTTTAACATTATCCTGACATCTAATCAACTAGCCAAACATTATAAGATTACAAGAATACCATACGAAACTATACATCACACGGATATCAAACCTGGGCTAAGTCTAAAAACGGACCGTTATTCTCGAATCTATACCATTTCCTATCCAGTTCTCTCTCTTCTATCCTAAATTTCCTTTTAGCCCTTTTCCCTCAACTGGTTCATGATGTAGTTCTTTGAGATCTCAGTTGATATTGTCAAAGATAGTCCATGGCCCATGATGTAATTTAGTTAAGAAAAGTTAGAAAACACGAACTTTTATAGAATTCCTAAAGAAAAACAGAATTTCGGAAAGATGTGGAGGACTTCTTTTAATCTGTTCAAACATAGCATGGTGCCGGCGGCACTCGGGAAGATGGGTAGTTTTCTGAACCCATATTCGGATTGCTTTCGTTTTGTTGGATCCACTAGATTGATGGGTCCGTCATTTTGTTTCTATAGCTCCACCGTGAGCGGCGATGGTAAAAGTGAGAATGGTGACAGTTGTAATTGTAATACGATGAAGTATGCGGAATCAAAGAGGCTGATAAGGCTGGTCAATTTAGAGGACTTGAAGGATAAGCTGGGGATGGATAACAAGGAAATGATTTGCTACTCTGAGTTTTTACAGGCATGTGAGAGTATGGGTGTCGCCAAGTCGGCCGATGAGGCCGCTGCCTTCGCTCGAGTTCTTGATGAGGCCGGGGTCATTTTACTCTTCCGGGACAAAGTCTACCTGCACCCCGATAAGGTTATATAGTTTGTACCATCTCTATCTGTATCTATACGTTTATATGTGACCCTATTTTATTTTTGGATATGGGAGAATGGGTGCAGATCAGTGGATAAAGGGTTTGATGTTCCACAAGAGTTTTGCGGTGTATGTGTGATTCTTGCTATATAGTTGTGTTGATGGTGGGGCTTAGGAAAAAATAAAGACAATTCTTCCCCCTAACCCCAAACGCAAAAGGTGATCAACTACTACGATGAGATGATTGATGGATCACAGAGGGCAGAAAGAATTAGATTACCTGTTGAGTGTGGGAGAAAATGGAAAACTATGCCATTGAAATTGAATTAGTGTTAGATAGAACTGCAGTCAAATTTGTAATTCAAAATTGCATATATCCCTCTTCAGACCACTCCCGTTCCCGGGGTACTTGGTTTTTTGTTGTATATCCTGGTATGTTTGGGCTTGATTCTGTTAATGGCTATTCGATTATGTTTTCATCTTCAAAGCCTTAATAATGTCTTAAACAAAAATTAAAAAATCTTTTCTGTTAGTAGTGTATGCTAATTTTTCCATGCCAGTAGGATAAAATCAAGCTTTAGGTGGATCTTTAGAGCTTTCCGAGGCATTAACTCGTGATTTGAATGAATTACTACATAAATATCTCATTTGTCATCTTATTGGTTTCTTGCAGAAACAATTTTGATTGTTTGCTCGTTTTCAAATTGCTGATTTAATTTAAACTTTTCATGTTCTTTTGCATCTTCAATGAGCATGCATTCTGCTTGGCAGAGAAAGAGGAATAGAAAATTAACTTCTGTTAGTTGAAGGAAGCTGATGGTCTATTCTCATGCTTCAAAACGAAAATGTTAATGATTTTATGAATTTAGCTTGTTTGATTTTAATCTACTTTTCAGTTTCTAGTTAGTTGCCAGATAACCTGATCCCTTGAACTTTCTCAGCTCTTGTGGTGACCTTGAGATGAATTGAATACGATATTAGGTGCAATTTAGAGAGCCACTTCAATGTATAGATATTATTCCCTATCGAAGTTATGAATGGATTTGCGTCTCATAGTTGTGTGGGTTCATTTCTATTTTCTTGATTTCATTTTTCAGGTGGTTGACCTTTTAAGAAAGGCAGTGCCTCTCGCACTGTTACCTGAAGATTACCTGAGTAAGTATGAGCTGAAGAAGTTGCAAGAGAAGAAAGAAGAAATCGATGTTCTAGCTCATAAGCAGGTATGCCGTATTTTGTGGACCGGGCTGGGGCTTGCAGTGTTGCAAGTCGGGCTCTTCTTTCGTCTAACTTTCTGGGAATTTTCTTGGGATGTTATGGAGCCAATTGCATTTTTCACAACCACCACTGGGATAGTCATAGGCTATGCTTACTTCCTGATCACTTCAAGGGACCCGACTTACCAAGACCTGCTCAAGAGGCTCTTTCTCTCACGGCAAAGAAAGCTCATCAAGAAGCATAATTTTGATGTTCAGAAGTTTGTGGAATTACAGAAGAAATGCAAGTTACCTGTGTGCACACGTGTCTCTCTCAAAAAGCAGATGGGGATAGTAGAAGAATCAGAGGATCTTTTACCAGGCCATTGAAACCATATAGTTGCTTCGGCTTCTGCATTCTTATTTTTTAAATATGTATAGTTTCAGAGTCAACTAAAAGCTCCCATTTTCTTTGAGGGAGACATCTTCTTGCTGCTTCATGAGCCAGATTTTGAAATTGGACTCCGGTCGTTTGAAACTCTTTTTATGCTTATAATCTTCAGCTGTCAAATATTATCTTGTATCCATATAGAGATTTCACATGAATTAGGTTCATAATTTTTGTTTTCTAATCTGTGATATGCTAATTATGTTGCAAAACCGTATGAGCATGTGCTTTTGAGAATATCTTTGCCATTGCATGTTTGAACTTACCAGGAGATAAAATAAATCAATAAGATACCAGAGTTATGATAATGGCATGTTGCATATTATGTTCTGGAGTTATTTCTTGCTCTAGCAAGACAATAAACAAAAACAGTTGCTCTTAGTTTCCTTCTGAATTTCCTTCCTTTTGGAGAATCTTGTTGGTTATCAATATGTTGCTGTTAATTTGCATGATCTTGAAATGTTAGCTATACTATGTGAAAAACGCGTAGTTCGACCCTAACAATACCTAGAGAGGGTGAATAGGTGTATAATGCGGGTTTTAAAATTACTAAGTTAGCAACAAGTCACTTTTTAATTC
>CAIGRP010081827.1:0-35255 GCA_903798385.1 Fraxinus cuspidata | reverse complement strand
GACATCTCAGATAGACATGTATTGTTATTAGATCCTATCTTGGGCACAGGTTAGCTATATGTATCTTGGATGAGGTCTTAAAAAGTTTTACTTGTGTCAATAAGAATTTATGCTGTAAAAAACTTATCTATTTAATAGAAAACACATGTTAGCTGGTGTTTTTGCTAATTGTTTGCATATTTCATGTTCGTGAATCCAATTTTAGGGAATTCTGCAGTCCAAGCCATATCTTTACTTATAAAGAAGGGAGTACCCGAGTCGAATATCATATTTCTTAATCTTATTTCTGTAAGTTTTTTACCTCTTTGCAGTTTTTGCTTTCTTCCATATCATGTGTTCATTTCAACCATAAATTGCTGCTTAGATGTTAATAATCATATTATTCAGGCGCCTCAAGGAGTACATGTAGTCTGCAAGCATTTCCCCAGAATAAAGATTGTGACATCTGAGATCGAAATTGGTTTGAATGAAGATTATCGTGTTATCCCTGGCATAGGAGAGTTTGGTGACAGATACTTTGGCACTGATGATGAATGAAACTTGATTAGCTATAAATGTGCTGCATTTCAGTTTTTGAAACAATTTTGACTATACCGGATTGAAGAATGTGTTTTTCCCATTTAGGCTCGTGGCCTTCAACTATCTTCTTTATTTTCGCGATGTAAGAATTATACAAAAGATTTCATTGTATCAGGATATTGATAAAACTTATGCACTCAATGACAAAATGGCTGTATTCTTGGCCTTGTAAAAATTTCTGTACAAGTCATCTCTCGATTACTTCTTATTTTTGAGGTTTGTTGATCAAAAGTAAAACTATTTCTGAAATATTTGCTGGAAAAGTTGTGGGTCTAATATGAAATAAGATTATGAAGCACCTTTTTACCGTGCGACTCGATTTCTCTACCATGTTTCTTCTTGCTTTTCTGAACTTTATTTTTTTTCTTTAATTCTTCCAAGCAAACAAATTACCCTTTATCTTTTTATATTATATTTATTAAATTGTTTTTATGAAAAAGTAAAAAATAAAATAAATCATAGCCTTTCGCGATTCCACGAGGCGATTAGAATAACAAATTAAGAATTACTCTTTGCAAATGAAATCCCAATTTTCCCATTAAAGAACTTGTTGGCCTTCGATTGTGAGGATGAAATTGCAGTTCAATTGAAGTTTAATTTTTTGACCTATTATTTTTGTCATTTTCTCATAAATTTCTGGTTGAATAATTATCTTTTCTTTTCCCTGGACTCCATCGCCATTCGTCCCTCTCCTCTTTCGACTCTTCAGCCGCTCTCTACAACTTCACAGCTCAAGATATTCATCTGAAATTCTATTCACACAATTCTTAATCAGGCAGTCAAAACCCATGTCGATTTATGCCAAAATCCCACACTCTCTCCTTTTTCATCGCTTCAGCAATCAATTATTGAAACCCATAAAAATCCCATCGTCACCCTCACCACCCACAAAATTCTTCTTCTCCAAGTCAATTACATTTCAGAGAATACCTACAAAAGAATCCGTTTTTTCGACCGCATCTTCATCTTCCCCTTCAGTTTCTGTCCAGCCCATTGAGGAGTTGCCTCCAAAGCTTCAAGATATCGTTAAACTGTTCCAGGCAGTTCAAGAACCAAAGGCCAAGTATGAACAGTTATTGTTCTATGGAAGAAATTTGAATCCTTTGGAATCTCAATATAAAACAAGTGAAAATAAAGTGCAGGGTTGTGTTTCACAGGTTTGGGTCAGAGCATATCTTGACAATGATAAAAATGTGATCTTTGAGGCGGATTCTGATTCAGTGCTCACTAAAGGGCTGGCTGCTTTGCTAGTCCAGGGCCTTTCTGGCCGGCCTGTGAAGGAGATTCTGAGAGTTTCACCTGATTTTGTGGTGCTTCTTGGGTTGCAGCAGAGTTTGACTCCATCTAGGAATAATGGGTTCTTGAATATGTTGAAGTTGATGCAGAAGAAGGCTCTGCAATTGTTTATCGAAAGTGAAAAGGCTGGTAATTCAAGTAATGAAGTCGCAGAAAAAAACCCAGGTGAGAATTCTGATTTCGGGTTGAAGAATGATGGTGGGAATGGTAAATCAAATGTTAAAGAAAGTCCCAATGCTTTGGAGTCTGGTGTGGGTAATGGTAGTGTGTTAGGGAATAGAGGGACGAGGATAAAGGAGATATTGGAAAAAGAGCTGAGACCTATTGAATTAAAAATTGAGGATATATCTTACCAGCATGCGGGTCATGCTGGGGTTAAGGGAAGCAATGGGGAGACGCATTTTAATGTGAAAGTGGTTTCTGAAGAATTTGAAAGCAAGAGCTTGGTTAAGAGGCATAGATTAATTTACAGCTTGTTGCAAGACGAATTGCAGAATGGACTACATGCATTGTCCATTGTGGCAAAGACACCATCTGAAATTGAGCCTCAGTGAAGTGCATACATCAATAGAGGTTCTCTCCCCGAACACCCCCACCCCCCCCCACCCCGCGTCACTTTTCGTTTCAGAAAGAAAAATCATATTTTTAAATATTTAAACTGATGCATGTATATTTTAATAAAAGTTGAGATAATGTTCTTTCATTTTGGGAATGCATAATAAACTTTATGGTGGCAGGTGATGCAACGACTTCCATTTTGATTTTCTTCTTATCAAAATCACTAGTCTGTTCAAATGTTTGGTTATCTAACTATTTTCAGCTACTTTTTTGTATTACTCTGTGTGCATATTGCATAAAGATATTGACATCTGTTGGTTACAGACTCATAGTCTGTTAAGGAGATTGAGAGCATTTTCCTCAATAGACTTGTTATGAGTGAAAATAGAGCATGCCCATCAAGAATTTTATTGAAAGCGTTGTGCATAACCCATCCTTCATTAGTGTTCAGAGCACAATACTTCCTATTGCTCACATCAAAATCTTCTCTACTCTGAGAATGCGATTAGATATTGTGATCAGAATGTGTCAAGAAGTTGGATATGGAGTCCATGGGACAGAAGCATGCTAATGGGGGTTGAACAGTCATTAGGCTGGAATTCTGTTCTGAGTTTAATCTTCATCTACAGTTTGGCCCTGCACCACTTACTGTAACTTTCCTCGACGCAGTTCAAAATTTTACTTCCTCTTTGCCTTTACTTTTGTCTTTGGCCTTCCTGTCAGCATTTGTAACATCGTATATTGTGAATCCTGTTTATGCATTTCTTTTCACAGCTTTTTAACTTGTATAGCAATTTGTGAAATGCCGACATGCTATTATCTCTACTGTAACACTTATCTGATATTTGGAACATTGCTTTAGTCCTGCATTGTTGTTTTTCCTACTTTCTAAATGCTACTCCTTTAGTGTCTTTTTCCAATTTTTTGTTAGTGTTTAACTAACTCAGGGAATTGCACTGCAGAAGGGTGGAATGTGGCTGGAAGGCTTCCTTTTAAGCTTTATTTGCGCTCTTATTTTAGTACTTCTGAAGGTTTCCAACTAGAATTGAGATTGTTTTCATAGTGATGAAGCTTTCCTGGTTACATTAGGTTTCTGACTTTTTTGTTGATATAAGCTTTCCTACTTAAGATAGGATTTGGAGTCCTAGATTTGAAGAGCCTATAAATAGCCCATATTATTCCAACTAAAATATCAACCGGTGATTTTTAGTCCACAAAATTCTGGTTTGCTGAGATTATGTCTAAACCGCTAAATCTCTACTATTTTACCTGGATCTATTCACGTCCTTGTGTTCTTTTAATCTCTTCTAGTATTTGTTTGTTAAAGCTTATTCCCTCATCACTTTTGGTGGTATGTTAGGCATTATATTGCTTGATTTCCTCTTGGTCAAGGCTATTTGTTGTAAATGCCAGATCCTCTTGTAAGAGTTGGAAGTTCTACATCATGGTTGAGGACTTAACACCATTACTTCTCTGGTGTTGTTTAGTCACTCAAGTGTGTATTGAGAATTATAAAATCCTAATTCTATTCCTATGAGAGCAATCAATTCAAAGAAAGAAAAATAAACACTCAAGAATACATAAGATTTATAGAGATTCTTCTTAATGTGAGACTACGTTTTCTTCCGCCGCTACAGTAACTTACTATTATGAAAAAAAACTTACAAGAGAAAATCGCATGCATATCTTCTGTAGCCCTTCTCTCTTTTTTATGATAATAATAAAGTTTGAGGAGAAACATTATGGCAAAACCGAATTATATAAGGATTCCAATTCTTTAATAGAATTTTACAAGAATACAAATTTCTAAATAGATCAAAATTTTGGTTCGGGGGCTCCGCCCCTTGCACCCCCAGAGGGTTCTCCTGCCCCCTTCCGACCCCCTGCGATGATCTCACAACGAAAGTTGATCCACAACCAGCTCCGCGAATTGGCAATAATTAAGATCGACAATAATTAAGCTCCACAACTTAATAGTGTGGGCCCCTTGTGATATCTTTACTTAATGCTTAATGTACTATGCGTTTTCTTACTTTGGTTCCAAATTTTATCTGTGTTACTAAATCATTACTATTGACCACAAAAAATACGCCAACAGATACGAGGTCACTCGCGTCCTTACAAGCTAATTCTGACACGTGTAGACGGGTTACTAGTCGAACATGTTACGGGTTTGAACGTGGGAGAAGTTTTTCAACACGAGACAAATATGTTCAGGCTCCGGTAAATATATAAACAAAGGTGTACGATAATGAACGATCGACAAAGAATCAAGCTTAAGATTAAGATCACACCATAAACTCCTGAAAGACCATATATTTATAAAGATAGAGCACATGAGTTGTGAATAACAATTCTCATACCCCTCCAATGGCACTAAGGGGATCTATTTATAGTGTTGCATATACAAAAATAACAATTGAATGAGAGGACACGTGGCTTCATCCCCTTAACCAAATCATCACATCCCTAGGCATCAATTCTGACTTCACTAGCCGCGATGCATTAAATGTCCCTTAAGAAGGCGGCTACCCCCATACCCTATGCTGTTAGGAGTGACCCTTTTAACTCATTGCTGTAGTCCCATATATCATTCTAAATGGATTATACAAATTTGAGATTTTCAAACGTAGGTCATCATTTGAGCTTCGGATTCCTCTTCAGTGGGCCTTGTGTATAGCTACCGCATAGGGGCTTTGGAGGTCATGGGTTTCGGCAGAAGTAGGGCCACGCCAAGAATAGGCCTTGGCCTTTTGGGCTTATGGGCTTCGGTCAAGATGGGCTTTCTTGGGCTTCGGCCAATTTGGCGTAACAATTACATCAGATTTCTAAAAGACAACATGCTTTTACAGTAAATTGAACTACACGAATGACATTCTAATGCTGGTTATGCATGCCTCTTATTTTTAAAATGACTTCCAAATTTGGGCCCCCAGACCCTTGGCGGTTGGTAGTTGGTGGTTTCTGGCTTCTTTGGTTTGAAGGGTAGCTTGGAGACAGATTTACGTTTGAGGAAATTTCCCTCATATGACACTTTTAGAGTGAGAAAATTAATTGTCTAATATTTATGGGTTTTTGAATAATGTCTATTTTTTTTTTTTGACAAATAATACCCTTATCTAAGAGAGTCGAGCGTTACCAAATTCTCTCCCTTCCTTTTTTTTTCACGAATTTCGAATCATTTAGGCATTCTCGTCAAACTTGGTAATCGTCAACTTTGCCCAGATTGCCTAGAGGACGTTTTAATAAATGGCACTACGGTCTTTTTGCCTGACCGAATGGGCATATTAAATAAAATTTTGGTGGGAGACAAATTTTTGGCCGAAAATATTGACTAGCTGAATAATTTTCCCTTTACTTTTCCTCATGACTCTCTTTGTTTTGGAGTTGATTTGTAGAGCTAATCTCTATTTAACCAATTATAGTTCATGGTCTGCTGCTTATAAATTAAATTTCAGTAGAAACGGAATACAGAGTTGCTGAATGCGATACAGGAAAATTATTTGGGGAAAATTTTGTTGGTACTTTGATATATCTAGTCATGCCTTTTTGGCCAGATTATTTGAATCATTGGAACGTTAAAGATGTAAAGCTGAAGCAGAGACAGACAGGATACAGAATAATTACCTTTCCAGAAATTGAAAGCAATAAAGCAACTTAGACTGAATCGTAGAAACCGGGATAGACTTGAAAGCCTTAGCCCTTAAGTTAGCTGTTTAGTGTTCGGTCTTTTCTGAAGTAAAAATTCTCTAACTTTGCCATTGAACTTATATTTTAAGAGGGAAAGGGAAAGCCATTTCTCCATTTTGAAGATGTTGAAAATATTGGCTTAGTAAATAAGAGATGGAAATACCAATTTCTATTTTAAATATGTTAAACAAACGTAGGTTGATTGCCAAAAAGTTCGTAGGTGGTTGTCTTCTCCAACTGATAATTTGATGATAAGGCATTAATTCCTAAGTACGTTTGTTTTCCTTTTGTGGGCTGATTGATTAGAAATAATAGAACAATAAGATGAGTAAGGATTTTTTATTTTTATTTTTTTCTTTTCTTGTGTATATATTTCAAGAGCTGTAATTAAGAAAATCTACCACATCTTTTAAGTCTGCATCCCAAAAAGAACTGTTCATCTGTAATATATCTATGCTAAGCAAAATTCTGCTTGGATGAAATCTGGAATATACCAGAAAAACAATGGGCTGAGGGAAGGAGAAAAATCCGTTCCTTTCATCTTTTGGTTTTGCAACTGTGAGTTATGAGAGCACCAGTAGGTGGACTTGTCATCTCTACTTTGCATCTCCCATGCAACCAGTAAGAAAAATGAAAAATTCCTAGCTTAGCTTTCACTCTAAAAGTCCCTCGTATATCATATGCAACCCTGTTTCTCTGCACCTGCTTTTGAAGTTCCAGAACAGTATTTGGTGGCAGATGAACCAAGCTAGATGTCAAGTGGACCGACATCAATCGCATTTCTCCAGGATTTTGACCGAACGGTTGAAGAGCTTGAACTGCTATTAGAGTCTCTGAAAAGAAAAGCTTGATATCCAGGTACTCGTATTTAACGTTCAATTTTTTATTTGGGTTTGAAAAATTTGCAAGAAATATTACATCTCCATTTAGAAAATCGGGAGAATTAAAGTATATGACATTGAGGGTTGCTGCGGGGGTGTCAAACACTGGAGTCCTTGGTTTAACATCAAGAAAGATTACTAAAGTCGCGATTCCAAAGAAGATCAGGAAGAGGCTGAATATCATACATAAGATAGCACAAAGCCATATAAGTGGATTTGTCCTCCGAGGTTGTCTGAGTATTGGTTGCTCTCTTGATCGACTCTTGCTGTTGTGCAGCACTTCTGATATCTCAGTCTGCTGGCTCCGGGCTTGTTTCGATAAGATAATCTGATGGATAGGAGGTTGTTTGAGTTTCTTTAGGTGAGATGGCGTGAAAGGTGGGGGAGGTGGAAGGGGAGGCAGTTTAGGAATATCAGAAGACATACTTGTTACGAAGTTATGAGGAAGGAAATGCACATGATTTCTGGCACTTAAATAAACTTTGAAGTGGAGAATGAAAAAGTAAAGAGAAAAAAGAGGCTTTTAATTAAGTTATGGGTCCAATTGGTTCTTTGAAACAGGGAAAAGCAGGTGAATAAAGTAGAAAAAATATAGATGTATGATTTGAATTGAGTTATGTGCTGCTTTTGATTCAAGAAACGCCAAAGAAAATGGCCCATGAAAATGGCTAAAGCGCTTTCCACTTTCTTGAAGTTGTATTTGTTAAGGGTTTGACCTGTCAAATAGTGAACGTTTCACAAAATGATCGACCAGATTAAAGGCTAGATCACTATTAACTCATTGATCACATCAGAGCTGCTGGCTGCACCTTTTGTATGTTAGGTAGATGCTTACCCATTAAGAAAGTAGCAGTGTTGAGAAAACTTAGTTTATGCTGATTAAGTTGTTAAGCATGTGGGTCTAGGCTATCCATTTGTCTTATAGTGGCCCATTATATTGGTGGTGTTCAAGAACTTTAATAAATCAGATTTGAACTTGACAGATGACAGAAACTTTTTACTTTTAGGTAATTCATGTTTTTAATTACATAATCAAGAATTTGCAGAATAATCCAGTGACCTCTGCTAGAGATTCCACCTTGCTATACATGTTCTGACCTGTGTTGCTTAACCAGCAATTCTTTTTATCCATGTTTTTATGTTTTCTTAGCAAGAATAAATAAAAGAAATTTCCCGGGCCCCAGAAAAGGAAATGATTCTTGGTTGCTCAGTAATTTCTGGGCCATTTAGGCTAACTTTGTAAAAACATGATAGTGATAATTGAGGGTCGAAAACTGATGGGGATACACATGAACAAGTGTTGAGACGACCTTATTTGTTGTTTTCAGGCATAAACTGTGCTTATTTGATGCTCCAAAGGATGTGGAAACCAGCAACTTTTATCAATTTTTACGTGTTTTTGCTTATTCTTAGTTTCACGGAGAAGTTGCTCATGAAACTTCACGCGTTGTTTTTTTCTTAAATATTCTGAATGTACAGTTTTTCAGCAAAAAAAGGGGGAAAGATATGCAAGATAATATTGACAGGCCTTCTGCTGAGAATCAAGTGTCATTGCTTTGTGCAGTTTTCTCGATTACTCGAGCTGGATAGAGTTTCACGTCTGTTGAAATTTTTGGGCCACCATTGGCGTTGGCTGAGCCCAGTTGTCGCATAGATTTAGAGAGTTTCTAGGTTAAAGCTTAAAGCTAACTTAAAAGTGGTAATTGCACGGTCCATCCAAAAAAGAAAAACGTGTTAAAATTCCAAATATACTATTACTATTTAGCCATGTCAACAAGTCAACCCTAGTCGGGCCACGAGCCGAAACTCCAAAACATGTTCGAGCTTTTTTGGGTCCGAGTTGAGCTGAACAAAAGCTTGACCAAAAAAAAATGAGACTCGACCCAAGCCTTAGCGAGTTGAGCCGAGCTGACATGTGTCTTTTTTTTTTTTTTTTAATTCGTTATAAATCTATAATTTTTTATAATGTATTTAATTTTTTTACAATTTATGCGTGTTATAAATAATAACTAAATATTAATATAAAAAATATATATATTTAAGCTTAAAAAAATATATAATTTTTTTTTTATATTTCTTAGTCATGGCCGGTGACGAGCCACGGGTCGGTGGAACCGAACCTGAGCCGGGCCACCGAGTCCGAATCGACGAGCTTTTTTACTATCCCTATTACTATTTTTATTATTCAACAAATAATTACTTTTTTAACAAACCACTAACACACACCAACCATACTAGCTCATCACCGTCGCACCGCCATTACTTGATTGTTCCGATGTCTCCACGTCAACATCAGCGGCCCTGACAATTTCGATTGCACTAGAATTTTAGAATCATAGATACCGACCTTCCAACAGACTTTATAAGTTGATATTCCATTCATCATGCATTGTTGTCAACGGCGATGTAATTTTAGGTCTTTTCAGATTTGGAATGCTTCTTCTTTGTTGTGAGATTTTGGATGTTGCTGTGGTGTTTGAGAGGTGATGGTAATGTTTGTGTGTCTACCTGGGAGTTTCAAGGTGACGGTTATGAGCGTTTTTCAAAATACTGATTTTGAAAGTTTATGAATTGATCGATTTTGAGTGATTTTTGTTTTAAAACAGTTCAACCCATACTCGTGAACTTATTAACCAGCGGTTTTGAAAGGTTTTTTAAAAAATAAAAAAATATATATATGTTCCTTGGTGAAATTTTTATTTTATAGTTTCTTGTATAAAATTTTTTTTTATTCATGAGTGATATTTTATTTATAGGTAATTTTTCTTTACATAGAAGTTAATATTTAATTTAAAAAAATAAATAAATTTAATTTTTGATTAAAATTTTAAGTAAGTATTTTTAATTATAAGTAAAGTTTACAATTATAAGTTAATTCTGTATTTTTAAATAATTTAAAGTGAATTTTTATTTCATTAGTAATATTTTTATTTCATAAACAATATTTTAATAAAAGTGGTTTTTTGTTTCACTTATAAGTAATTTTTTAATTATAATTTTTTTTTTTTTTTTTTTTTCAGACCTTAACCATCCAAACCAACGAAGTACATAATTGCATAATAGCTCTGAATACAACAGAATGACATGCAAATACTTCTTCGTTGAAAAAATTGTAAAAAATTGTACAAATTACCCTATTTGAAATAGTTCTTATAGTATTTTAATGAGACTCTATTTTTACGTAGCATATTTTACAATTTAGAGAGTATTAATTTTTAAATACTCCATTAGACTATTTATATTTAACATTTGATTTTACTACTTCAAAGAATATTTATTGTTTTTTCTTATCTTTTATTTTTACTAGCTTTATTCTAAATTATTATATTATTATTTTAGTTGAAAATTAAAATACTTTGAATGCATTAAATTATGAATAATCAATAATTCTATTTGGTCTCACTGAGATTATAATCTCAGTTTATTCTAAATTAAAATATTAATTTAAAAAGTTTTTTGAAGCATAATTTTAAGGGTTGACACTTTGAAACATCTTATGTCTAAAGAATCTCTTGGAGATACTCTTAGACGTTAGCAAAGTTAGTAATTTTAATTCAAAAGAAGTAATTTGAAATGAGTTTAAATAAAATTTGCTTAAATTTAATCCACAAATGTCATTGAAATCTGGGAAACAGCTGTGAGCATCGGTAAATTGCCAAATGCCAAAATGATGAATGCCCGTCGAGTGAGGTTCCCTATTTCACTCTACCATGCACAATTCTTCACAAGAATCGGAAAAGGCAGAAGTAATGATTCTTGGGAACTGGCTTCAATTCTTCAATACTCATCTATATTACAGGGACAGAAATTCCATTACATATCATACTGTTTTAAAGAAATTTAGGAGAATCCACATGAAATGATTTGAAGATCAAGAAAATGAGAATTCTGCAAAAAATCTACAGACTCTTGGGCAGTAATGGAGGTTCTTTTGTCGAATCATTGTGTAATATTTTCAAGAATCTATTTTGGAGGATCGCAAACATAATTTTCTCAGCAAAGCAAAGAAAACCAGAACAAATCCTTCCTGTTGAAAATCCCATAGTATCAAGTCGAAATCATATTTCTTTGCAAATCCAAGAGATTTCTTCACCTGGTTCAGATTCGTCTTTGGACTCGAGCCCAGGTGCTTCAGATTTGGAATTGAAGTGGGATTGCTCAAACACAGAAAATCATGAAGTGTATGGTAATAGTACTGCATGGCTACAAAAACCGCCAGTCTCTTCTCAAATTGAGACACTGGACGTCGAGGACACAGACTCGAACTATAATAAGCAGCTTGAAGTGATAATTGATGTACCTTCCTTGGCACGTCCCTCTCTTGCCCACAGAAACTCATTTGACAACGAGAAAAATCAGCCATGCCCGAGTGACTCTGGCGAGAAAGTTGAGGAAGAGAAGGTAATAAATTGTTTGGTGGCCGAAGGGAAATGGATAAAACATTATTATAGTCACCAAAGGATACTGCTTGTGGGTGAAGGAGACTTCTCTTTCTCTGCTAGCTTGGCCGTGGCTTTTGGTTCTGCCCCTTATATGATTGCAACTTCTCTTGATTCTGCTGGTAAGAAAGTTTCGTAAATTCTATACCTCCAATTATTATTCTTGGCATTCTGGTGTTAAGTGTTGGTGACATTTTCAGATTTTCTGAAGAAAAATTATAAGCATGCAATGTACAATATCGAGAAGCTAAGGACTAAGGAGTGTATGGTCATGCATGAGATTGATGCTACAAAAGTTGCAACTCATCACTTGTTGGGACGAATGACATTTGATCGGATTATTTTCAACTTCCCATTTGCTGGATTTTTCAACAACTTATCCCGTGAGGCTACACTGAGGTCAGCTATTTTTTTTTTTTTTCAGCTTCTTGTAATTGAATCGATGTATCTTTCATTTAAGGAAGTTTTTTTTTTCTTCGTCTACAGAAAGCACAGAAGACTGGTGAGTTTGTTTCTTAAGAATGCTAAAGAGATGATCGATGAAAATGGCGAAATTCACATTTCTCACAAGACCAATGGTTTTCATATAGAATGGAAGTTAGAATCTTTGGCTTCTTCCCATAGACTCAGACTCATTGAGGCTGTGAAATTCAATCAATTTGATTATGAAGGTTATGACACCAAGTATGGATTTGGGGGTAACAATAATTTCAATTGTAATCCTAGCAAAACCTACAAGTTTGGTCTTAAGTTAACTACTTGATAAATGGACTATATTTTGATTGTAATGAAATTTTTCAAATTTCGCTCATTTTTATATTTATATCTCTAACTTTTTCTCTTCTCATTCTCGTATGTAACGTTCAATTAATCAGTACATCTTGTTTCTCGTGATGAAATCTACAAATATTTTGTTTGTATGGAAAAATATTTCATTGAACTTTTATATTAATCTTGGTTATTTTAAAACACGATGAACTAATTAATTAGAAGGTTAATGATAAAAATAGGAAGAAAAAAATTTAGAACTTTCATTGCGGCACGATTGACAAAGATTATGATGCGAATACAATTATCATATTCCTAATATACTCTCACATAATATAAAATTGGGAAACTTATAAAATATTCACTACATTTATGGTATATTTAAAATTTGCACTGAGTTTTAGACTTTAGTAATTAGTAAGAAAACACATTTTGCTGGAAAAATGGAAAACATTTACAAATTTGAATATTGCTCCTGGACAGCCTGAATGACAGGCTGTGTTTTCTATATACAAAAGAAGCAAACACATTATCTTATACACACATGTTCTATTTTTCAGTAGATACATCGGTAGTTAAATTCTGATAAATTTGACCGTTAAGAAAAAATTCCATACTTCGTAATTAGAATCTCGAAATCTGATCAGAAAACTCGATTTAGGTCCATTAATCTTGAGATTTGCCCTAAAAGCTCAATATTTTAGACAATAAACTCGACATATACCCAGAATTCTCAATAGTTACCTTGCAAACTCGAGATTTGGCCTTTGCAGCGATTTTATGCCACCATACTTGATAATTGCCCAACCACGTACAAAATTTGATATTTTCAACTCCAAGTTTACCTTTTCAATTCTCAAAACTAATTTCGATCTTGTAGATAAGCTACCCATTTTTAATGAAGATTTTTAATCAATAAATCCCTTTCTTCAATGATGTGAAAGAAAGATATACAACAACATTTAGAGCAAAAAAATCCTTATTGATAAAAATTTGGATGAAATCCACAATGAAACTAAGCCCCTATTTGGTAGCTATTGAAATCGGATTTTTAGCAAATTCTGATAAAAATTGATGAAATGTGTGGTTGAAAAGTTGTTGGTCTATAAAATATGTTATTAAAAATCATTATTGACTATGACTTAAATTTGAATCAATTTTTTTAGCATTACCAAATAGTGACTAAATATACTTTTCAACCAAAAAGATGAAATCACTATACCCACGAATGCAATTTTTTTTGTATCGAGTAGAATTCGAAAGTTACAAATTTCATCAATTGGGTCAAGTTCAAAAATTACAAATTGCTGTGATTATACATTAATCTCCTTCCACTTCCCTGCATTTTTCAATCACAATCCCCATTTTAATCTTCATCTATCTTCCTTTCTTGAAAAATACATAATAAATTCTAGTGTTCTTATGTCAATGTCCCGGTGGACGAAGAATCGCGACTTTGAACAGTATTCATGTTTGGACCTTATTACAATCAATTTCCATATAGTTTTTTGGGAAAAGATTTCAACAAAATAATAAGATAAACAAAAAAGAGTAATGTTATTCATCTCCACTGGGTTGAACCCCAGTTCATATGACAATTATATAACATTAAATGATAGATTCATTTAAATACAAAGTCACATGACTCATTTAATTGAGTCCGTCATTTAATATCATATAATTGTCACATAGATTATGGTTCAACCCCAGTGGGGATGAATAGCATTATTCGACAAAAAATAGTAAAGTGGAAAGGTACTACTAACTAATAAATATTAGGGAGATTTGCATTTTTCATATTTTACCTTTGCGAATGTGATAAACCTAGTCTAACCCCCCTTTTTTTATCATAATTCATCACAATCTTTCATTATTATATAGTAAAACTCGTCACTCCTCTCCATTTTTGTTCTTAAATGATGGATTTGTCATGTTCTTTAAATAAATAAACATTAAGAAAAAGTAAAAAACAAAAATTGATGCAAAATTGAAAACGGGCTCCTATAATTTTTCAAAAAGAACAAATATATCATATTCAAAACAAGTAAATACACTAACACAAAAAAAAATAAATAAATAAAAATAATAATAAATAAATAAATAGAAAAACATCATCTACCCTAATCAAGCTCACGCACTCCACCACCCCACCCCACCCCCACCCCCACCCCCACCCTCCATTAAACACCAACTCCAGTGATTCTTATTTGTCAAATATTTTTATTTGCCATAAAAAAATTATGGAAGTATTCTTATCCCTTAAAAAAGAGTAATGTTATTCAAACAATTAATATTTAACATCGATTTAGGTGACATTATTTGTGTCATTAAATTATGAGTAATGCTATTTAGCATCATTGGTACTTAGTGTCAGTCTATATGGCATTTAAATGTAATTAAATGATAAATTTATTTAAGTGTAAAGTCAAAATATTCATTTAATTGTACATAATAAGTGTGATCGCCTAAACTAGTATTAGATAACATTATTCTTAAATTATAGGTTCAATTAAATATAAGGATTTTATGACACATTTATTAGGATATATTACATGTCGACACCTAGTTTTACGAGGTGCCTTTTTTTCCTAGCATATAAAGGGACATCGTGCAGCAATAATATGTTTCACTAGACAATCTTCCACATTTTCTCGATCGTTTCGAGACGAATGAAAATTTGATTACAATTTTATAGAAAGCTTACAATAGAGAATTTGAATGCATTGAAAATAAATTGATTATTGATTGATGAAAACTAAAAATTACAATTAATGAAAGCAATCAAATCCTTATTTGTGAATTCATTTTCTTTCTCGTTGTCACAAACTACAGACGAAATTATGTTCATAACATCGAGATCACGATGAGGAACAATTGTGTCGGGAATAACCACATCATCCTCACAAACTATCTTCACCGTGACTCCAACATCATTGTCGTTGTGATCCCCTCCATCCGAATCTTCGTGTTTACCTTTGGCGACATTCTTGCTCACTGAATTCATGGAAAAAGGAGTCGTGTGCGTATTGTTTAATCAAGTAGATAATTCGCTTCAGTATCAGAAGTAACCTTCATAAGTGAAATCAGAATGGATGAATGCTCGTTGAATTGAAATTTCAGTTCTATATCATACTGAAATGATCGACATTCAGTTTGTTTTGTAAATCATGGTACATTCTCGCATATGATGTACTCGATGTTATAGAAATTAAAATATCATCACGTATATCACTTGTCCATTTCCATACACATCAATCTTTTTCATCCAATTCAAAATCATCAAAGTAAAAAATTGGGATTACATGGACAAAACAGAATTTTTAATTATAAAAAAATACTTGAAAAATCAGCCTAACATTGGGCAACATGATTTTATTCAAAATAAAGTAATAGCTGGCCCAGTCGGCTGTTAACGAATTAAGGCTGGTCGAAAATTATTTTTGCTATAAATCTCGTTGGAAAGAATATTCAAGCAGATGATTTTTTTTTGCTTGATTATGCTTAAAAAATTATAGATCTATTGAAAAAAATTATCTACATGTATTTCGACGTCGAAATAAGATTTATCGATTAAAAACGTATACTAATTTAATGAAAACGAAATTAAATATACGTAAATATATTTACCGATTTGAAATGATAGATATAAACAAATATTTTCTTGTGCATAGTTCAATAAATTTCTGAGAGGTTGAAACAGATGAAAAATGAGAGACCTTTTGTGTTGGAATAAATAGATAAGAAAATTTTTCTAATTTTAAAATTTTAAATGGAAAGTATTTGATTTTTATTTGTTAACTAAAATGGTAGCATTGTCATTTAAACAAAATAATATGTTTGTAATTGTAAAACATATTTAATGATATCTTTGTTTTTTAACATGTAAAAGACGTGGAAATATGCAATTGTTAAAAATTTAAATTGAAAATTTAAAGGTTTGACCTAGTTAATTTTAAAAGTACCCTGGAGTGACGTGGTTTGGGCTGAAAAGTTTGATCGAATCCAACAAAACCTTTGAGAAGTCCTATGGGTACATAATTTTGGTCCATAATGGTTTACACAACACTCACATACCACTAGACTTTTCCAAGGAATGTGCTTGGTGTACATAATATATGTACATACGTATGTACACCAAGAATTTTTCCCTTTTCCAAACCTTTTCGCTCGAATCTTCTTGTACTAGAAAATCTTTTTCAACTTTGTCTGCTTCTTAAGGTCTACGTCTGGCTTCATAAGAAGACAAGATTGATTGGACCCATCTCAATATTTGTTATTTTACCAGATGGTGTATTAGTGTGCTATAAACTGGATATCGTTAGGAATTTGATATTATTTTCTCCAACAGTTAAATTATATCTAATGAAAATTAACTTGGAGTTCCTATCAGCACAAAAGAGAGTTAATTTAAGAAAGTATTGATGCATTATCACTCGTGCAACTTAGTTCTTTTGGATTCATTCATTTATTTATGAACCTTAGCAAAAATATAAGAACGTGGGCCTTTAGCATTTATTTCGCAGTTATGTCAAGGAATTGCAGTGGTTTGAATAATTGCCAACACGAAGGGAGTAGATTCGTTTTAAATGCTAGTCTTGGTAAACGTCCTTGAATTCTTCCACAACTCGTTTAGAATATTTCTTATCAATTTCGACAAAATTGTACGATAATACATGCTGGTATGACAACTTGCTGCTTGGATCATTTCTAACCATACGTTCTTATATAATTGAAATGAAAGTCATTGAGGGGGGGTCATGACTTCTGTTTCTTTATTGTCTTGTGTAGAAATAAAAGTTTGTATCGGGCTAAATTCAATCAAATTAATCACTGAAAAAGGATCCTCCACTCAGAAGCAATAATCATGGCAGAACTTGCTGTTGGTGCAGCACTGCTCTCTATTGAGATCCTTTATCCGGTTCTCAAGCAACATCTGAATCTCAAGAAAAATGTTGAAGATGAAATTGAGAGTTTCGAAGGATGGCTTAGAGCAATGAAAGCCTTCCTTGAGGATAATGAAGACCGTGCTGAATGCAGCAGGTGGCCTCACCATAAAGTGGAACAAGTTCGAGGCATTGCCTTTGACATAGAGGATGTTCTTGAGGAGTATTTCCTTCATTCAACCTATATATTTCACAGCAATAAATTCACTCAGAAAGTCTTCCAAGTCAGCCATAATATCAAGCACCACTTTCCACTTCATGGGATCTCCGGAAAGATCACAAGCATCAAGAAGAAGATAGAAGATATTGGGTTACAAGATAATATATTTGATAATAGAATACCTGCTGCATCAAGCTCTGGCACAAGGACTCGAGTCCAGGCGAGTCCTTTTCTCCTTGATGAATTGATTGGCTATAAAAAACCCAGGGAAGAGTTTATAAGTCAGTTGATAGATGGAGAAAAAAGACTAGTCAGAATAGCTGTAGTTGGTCCTGTTGGCTCCGGCAAGTCAACATTTGTAAAGAATGTGTTCGGGGAAAGAAGAATTCTCGGACAATTCGATTGCCATGCTTGGGTTCGCGTATCTCAGCACTTTGATGTCGAGGAACTCTTAAGCGATATGCTAAAGAAATTTTGTGAATCTAGAAAGGAAATATATAGTGATCAGGAAGATGGAGATACTCCGAAAAAGCTAAGAAATTACCTGGTTACAAAGAGGTACATTGTTGTTCTAGATAACATTTGGAGAAGAGAAGACTGGGAGCGCATCAAGGATGCATTGCCAAGTGATCAGTTTTTGGGCAGCAGAATAATTCTCACCACCAGGGCCTCCGATGTGGCCTCTTCAGCCCAGTTTGTACATCACTTAAATGGTCTAGAAGCGCAAGAGGCCTTGACCCTCTTCTGTAAGAAGGCCTTCCAAGACAGTAATGGGAAATGTCCTGCTGAGTTGGAGGATTGTTCGGTGAAAATACTGAAAAGATGTGAAGGACTGCCCTTCTTTATCTTGGCAGTAGGCGGTGCTCTATCAAATACACCGAAGTTTCCAAGGGAATGGGAGAACTTTCACAGAAGTATTGGCGCTGAAATTAACAGCAATTCTCCCCTTTCAGTTATCACCAGTACAATATTAACTAGCTACAATGATCTCTCATGCAGTCTTAAAAGTTGTTTATTGTATTTCAGCATTTTCCCTGAGGATTACTCCGTTAGTCGTGGAAGGCTCGTGCGTTTGTGGGTAGCAGAACGATTTGTGACAGAATCGCACTTGAAAACTGCGGAGGAGGTAGCAGAGGACTATCTCAAAGAACTAATCCAGAGAAATTTGGTTCATGTTTCCAGCTGGGGTTTTGATGGTCAACCGAGATACTGCCGAGTTCTAAACCTCATGCGTGCCTTTGTTGTTCAGAAGTGCACGGAAGAGAATTTTGTATCAATTTTCTCAGAGGAACATAGTATTCCAGGCCATAAACCGCGTCGCCTATCTGTTCAAAGTGCTTGCACTCATTCGTCACAGAGCAGTGACTTTAGAGGGGTTCGTTCTATGTCCCTATTCAGGCGTGATGATACTTCTCTCTCTAAAATTGAAAACAGCTGTAGATTGCTAAGAGTCTTAGACTTCCAAGGTTCACCTCTGTCCAAATTTCCCAAACCAATAGTTCAACTCGCCCTTTTAAGGTATCTTAGTCTTAGAGAGACTGAAATAGATGTCATTCCCAAGTCTATAAAGAAACTTTTACACCTTGAAACTTTGGACCTTAAGCAAACTAATGTGACCGAACTCCCAAAAGAAATCTGGCGACTACACAACCTGCGGCATCTCTTTGTTTACAAAAACAAGGTGGAGAATGATGCAGTTTTCGACTCTTTTCAAGGAGCAAAGGTATGTGAAGGAATTGAAACCTTAACTAAACTGCAGAAATTGTCTCTTCTGAATGTCGGCCAAAATGGTAGGATCATACAAGAATTAAAATGTTTGACCCAATTAAGGAAGCTGGGACTTACTGGGATCAGGAGAGAATTTGGTGGACACTTGTGTGCATCTATTGAACAGATGAGAAATCTTACAACTTTGGATTTATGTACAACCAGTAAAGAAGAGTATCTTGAACTAGGTGATTTGACCAATCCTCCTCGCTTTCTTCAGCGGCTGTACTTGAGAGGACCTCTGAAGGAATTCCCAAGGTGGATCTCCTCCCTTTATAATCTGTTCAAAATTGGTCTGAGGTATTCTAATTTGCTTGGCAGTCCACTGAAAGCTCTTCAAAATCTGCCTAATCTCATGGAGCTTCAGCTGGTCGGTTGTTATGTAGGCGACCAGTTGGTGTTTGAATCTTCAAGCTTTAAGAAACTGAAGAATTTGGTTGTCGAAGAACTTTCTGCGCTACACACATTGAAGATCGAAGAAGGATCATTACCTGAACTTCAACAAATGTCTCTTCGTAAATGTGGGAATCTAAAGATTCTTCCATTGGGCATTCAAAATCTTGGCAAGGTCGAAGAGCTGACAATGTATGACATGAACCAGGAACTCATAGCTTCACTTAGGGATGGTCAAGACCGTGAGATGATTGTAAATATCCCTGTGGTTCATTCTTTCACTCCTAATGGCCGGTCTTGGTCACTTGAGAATCTTTCTCAGTCTTCTACCCCGTGAATCAAGAAACACAATGAATTTATCTACTTTTTTCGCCGTTGCTCACAACTTTGTCTTCCTAGGAGATGAAACAGCTTAATGCAGATGCTGGTGTTGTACTCCAATCTGATTAATCAATGTTTTTGTGTTATAGATTCAAAATTAATGTAGCCAAGTTGAGAAAAAGTCATGTTCTGGATGGAGGGATCTAGTTTTCTGGATCTTATTATACAAATTCTGCTGTCTTTCACTGCAAAACTGTACTTTTTTTCCCTATAGCGCGTCTAATATGCAGTAGTCGATAATAGTGCAGATAATAATGGACAAGTAAAGTTTGAAAAAACTTAATTAAAACTGAAAGTTGGAGCTCTTATTCATTGCCATTTCACCAGCAAATCCCTATCCGCTGGGAGATTTAAGAGTCACAGAACCTCAAAAATGAGTTTGGGCCCAAACTATTGTGCAATCTAATAAGATTAGGGAAATTTACAGTTCAAAAAAGGGTGATTAGCGCAAAATGTTTGTATTATCATTTGTCTTTGTTGCGAAAAACATCCCTATCATTTTTATTTTGATATTTGGACCCTCGTGTCGATCTTTCTTTACGTGAAATATCATTGCCGTCCATTTCCACCGTTAAAACCTTGTAAATGATAAATTTACCATTTCTAAACGGACAAAAAATTGATTTATAGTATGAAAAATTGAATTATTGGGATAATATACACCAATGACAAAGTTTGCCTTCTGTTGGGACGATAGACAAGTTTCGGTACTCAGTTTCAAACTGGCAGAGAGACAATGCATTGCCCTGGGTTTCTGATTTCGAGGCTTTCAATTCGAGTTTAATAGCTAATACAAGACCGTTCATTGGCTAACTTATAATCGAGACAGTGCTTATATGGGTAATTATAGTACCACCTCAAAATTTATTAAGTGCGCCACAATTTTTAATTCTTCTCTTATTTATACCCTATTTAGTACTGATTAAAATCTAAATTTTAAATAAATCAAAGTCGATAATTTTAACTATATATTGTATGTGTCCAACAACTTTTCAACCACATATCTCATCAACTTTTATCAAAATCTACTAAAAATCTATTTTAATCCCCACCTAACAGGAATTTACTTAAATAGCCTTAATTAAAATTACATAATTCGAGTTAATATACTTTTAATTAATCACACCACATTATAATCTCATCACAAACCTAAACTTAATTTCTTCTTCTTCTCTGTAATTAAATAAACTAATCACTTCTTTTTGAAAAATTAATTTGCACTAACTTTAAGTTTGAAACTCAATTAAGAGTTGACCAACTCCCAAAAGCACGAAGAAAAATCATTCCTACGAACAGACCCATTTTCCTTGAAACCGTGTTTTCTTTTTCATTTCAAGAAAAGAAAAGATGAAGTTTAGTTGTGGTATATTTATTAAAATTCAGAATTCTTCTTTTTCATTATTTTTATTAAATTAAGTGTATCATTGTAAATTTATTATGGTGTATTTATTAAAATTAAGAACTTTCAAAAAAATATCCAAATATGTTCAAAGCAATTTCTTAATTTTAAAAGCAGCTTTTGAATTTTCAAAAATTCTACCAAATGAGCCCTAAATCTTTCATTTTAAAAGTCGTAATCACTTAATCAAACTCAAATGAAGAAAACAATGTCAAAATTTGACAATTAGAGCTCCTAGGCACAAATTAGAACATACAAGTCAACATTGTCGATTCATATGCATAGTTTGAGTGACCTCCGGCGTGTTACGCTTCACCAATGAAGTAACAAATATTTTCAATAAACTATATCAACCAATCATTTTTTTTCCACTCTATTCAAAATTCAACTCGATTATGTACTATACCCACTCAACTATTCATCTAAAAAATAACACTTCTTTCTTTTGAAGAAATAATAACATGCAATTAAAATTAGTCTCTGTTATATAAAAATTAGATTTTTAATAAATTTTGAAAAAAGTTATTGGAATGTGTAATTAAAAAATCGTACGTCTCATGAAATGTATGGTCAAAATTAATTGTTGAATTTAATAGAGCTTTTAATCTCAATTTCTAGCTAAATCGAATAGTGACTTAATATTTATTCTAGACGAAATTAAGTAAATCGTTGAATTGATAAGTACTTAACTATCCAAGAAGCCAACTTCTAGTATATAACATTTGGCAAATTGCATCAATTAAATATATGATTAATTGTGACTTTAAGAACGTATGACTATTGAATTGGATTTTTCTAAAGAATCACTATAAAATATGGATCGTTGGTCCAAAATATATTGGCGTGGTGTTGAACGACCTTTAATTTTCTTGATTATGATGTGATTAACCCACGCCATTCTAGTCTTTCATTTTTCGTCAACCAAAATATAGTCCCACAGTGAAATACTTAAAATTAATATAAAAAATAAATAAGAAAAAAAGTGGTGCATTTTTCATTCCGTTTCTTATTAAAGCAACCTTTTCGACAATAACACAATTCACACTTGTTTGGATTTTTGAAAAGTTAAAAGTTACTTCAAAGATTAAGAAACTTCTTTTGAACATGTTTTAATACTTAAATTGTCAAAAAAGATCTCATCTTTCGTATTTTCTACAGACCTAATATGGGTTAACCAAGATAATATGTCCATGTTTGGTGGGAATTAAAATCAAGATTTTAATATAAATCAAAATCAACAATTTATTCAATGAAATTCATAATTTTTATCAAAATTTATTTAAAAAACAGATTTTAATTTCAACGAAACAACGACATGTTTTTAAAAAATAAGAAAAAAAAATTGATTGCGTGAAATTTTGAAATACCTAGGAACATTGTCCCACCTAATGGGATAACTTTCTTGCCAACTAGCTTACTCTCTCAACAAACTCGAAGACCAATTCGGTTTTTGCTTTCAAGATTCTAATCAAATGCTTCCACCATAATTTTTCTTTCCTCACCATACCTCCACTAGTCCACTTTATATATTCCACTACATCATTAAGCTCCTATTTGCGTCTATTTTTTTTTTTTTTTTCAAACTCATTTTCAATTATACATTTACATAATAAAATAATTTATACGTAAAATCATTTCTTATTTTTTAACCGTACATTCTAAAAAAAATCACTATTCCAAAACTCATTTTTTCCCAAAAATTTTTTTACGTAGGAACCCGCAACCGCTACACGTTAAGGGGCGAATACCCGACCACTGTGAGTGCGCACTAGGTAAAACTCGCTCCATGTAAAATAGTCTGCAAACCACACAGAAGAGATAAAACCGTATTAGGTTTTTTTTTTTTAAATTTTAATCATATATTGGATGTAGAATGCGTATTTAGAATTGTATATGACGGTGATTTTTTTAAGTTATTTTTTTAAACGTGAATTACAAAGACCAATTTAAATCAAGTTACACGATTCCAATCATCTTAGACGTTCCCTACTAATTATAAAAAAGTTTGTTATATCATCCAATCATATACTTATCCAATAAAAAGAGGATGAAAAAGTTTATTATATCATCCAATCATATTCTGCATCATGCATTACCTATTATTACTATTTTCATATTCAAGATTTACAAAACTTTATCTTGACAAGCTATTCCAAGAACAAAGAAAAACGGTTTGAAATTGTCAAATTACAATATGCCTTTTCCAAAGACGTTCTTAAATTTTTTTCATTTTTTTTTTTTTGGTACTTAAATACATATTATCAATTTTTTTTTCTTCAAACTCATTTTCAATCGCACATTCTCCACGTTTTAATTACACATTTAAAAAAAATCATTTACGTAAAATGTATTTCAAAATTTTTACATTAAATAATAATTAAACCCCCATTTTATATAGCTAAAAACCAATTTTTTTAGTAAATTTTGATTAAAAAAAATTAATGAAATATATGGATGGAAAGTTGTGGATCTATAAAATATATTGTTAAAATTAATTGTTGACTTTAATGTAAAATTTTAACAAAATTTTAGGTCACTTCAAATAGGTGCTAAATTTTTAACTTAACATCAGACCCAACTTCTAACTATGAATATAACACCCAAAACTTGATTCAAATGCAAAGTAAATTTAGCCCCTATTTAATGGAAATTAAAATTAGATTTTTAATAAATTTTGATAAAAAATTTTGAAATGTGCGGTTCAAATTAATCATTGACTTTAATTTAGATTAAAATCGAAAGTTTAATCCTTACCAGTGGCTTAATAATTTATGGTAAAAAGGAGCCTCTAAATATCTACAAAATCATTGTCACCATGTCAAGCTTATGTCATTTAAGACAAAGCCACATTTGACAAGAAAATCATATTACATTAAGGGTCCGTTTGATTGGAAGGGTGAAAAATGAGTTGAAAGAAAATGAATTTTAGGGAAAGTAATTGCCTAGAACTTGTTTTCCAGGGAATTGTTAATTAGTGTGTTTGATTGGTATAATTTTTCAACTGGAAAATTTTTGAAATTTTGGATCTATATGTTCACGTTTGACTTTATTTCACATGAAAATTGTCCATTAAAGTGAATTTTTTTTTTACAACTTGTTATGAAATTTGTTACCGTTGCCAAAAAGTAAAAAAAAAAAATTTTTTGCTCGAAAACTATTTTTTCACCATTTTTTAATCAANTATGTTCACGTTTGACTTTATTTCACATGAAAATTGTCCATTAAAGTGAATTTTTTTTTTACAACTTGTTATGAAATTTGTTACAGTTGCCAAAAAGTAAAAAAAAAAAATTTTTTGCTCGAAAACTATTTTTTCACCATTTTTTCATCAAAATTTAGTGTTCGTTTAGCTTCATTTTACATGGAAATTGTCCATTAAAGTGAAATTTTTTTTAACAATTGGCCATGAAAATTAGTTCAATTGCTATTAAAAAAAAAAGGCAGAACATGGAATTCATTTTCCCAACTAATTCCTTGAAATCAAGGAAAAGTGGCGCGTGGGGGGTGGGTGGGAAAAAGTTTTCTAAGGAAAATGTTGCCAATCAAACAAGTCAAAAAGTGGGAATTTGAATTTATTTTCCTTGGAAAATTTGGCCTTTCAAACAGGGCCTAATAGCCTCAAAATCAGGAATTTTTTTCTTTCCTTTGTATTGTTAATTGAAGTACCAAAAAGAGAAAATCAACACAAACCCACAAAAAGCAAAAGGATTTAAAAAAAAAAGTGAAGATATTTTTTTTTTTAGTTCATTTTCGAACCGATTTTTAATTTTAAAAATATTTCTCCCTAATTTTCGTGGAAAATTGCAGTGAGGTCCTCCTCCTAAGACCATTGTAACAAAGTTAGTCTTAACTTTAATTTTTTTCTCACCTGTAGTCTACAGTTTTCAACTTTGTGGCAAATTGATCCCTAGGCAACGTATACTTTCCTTCCATTTATCCATTACATGACATTTTTCATACTTTAAGTCAAGTTAAAGCTAAGATCATAATAAAAGGCACAAATATATCGAAACCCTACCTCCACACACAGTCATCTTTAATAGCGGTTTCTATAAAAAAAATTGTTGAGAGAACATGAAATAATTTATTTTTCTATCATATTTCTAAAAACGAAAAATGGAAACTTTTTTTTTTGTTTAATTTAAAGCATGTAAACGGACTATTTTGATAATATGCACAATTTTTTCCCCATTTCAAAGCATGTAAACGGACTATTTTGATAGAAATAATAATAATAAAAAAAAAGACATGTTAACCAGTGAAAGGTAGAAAAAAAGAATTCAACAAAAAAAAGTTAAAAATAAATTTTTAAATAAATAAAGGTTGAGAATCTTAAGTACATTAAAACTCTGTTTGATGCACATTATTGAGTAGATAATGCATTTTAAATAATGATTTGATGGAAAATATGTAATTAAAAAATAAAAAAAAATTATGAATTTACGTGTAATATTATTTTATTGAAAAATGTGTGATTGCAAATGAGTTTTGAAAAAAATGAATTTTTGTAAGAATGTGGATCAAATAAGGAGTAGAGTGTGTTTGAACAAATAAAAATTATGGCGCAAATAATTGCCCATTTATTATTTAAGGTAAATATTATTATTTACTAATTTTACTTAATAAAATAATGTTTACATTCCTTAAACATGATATGTTAAGGCGTAACAGCTTTTTCTTCTTGTAAAAAAAATAAAATTGTGAAAGTTAATTTAGATTAGTTATCTCTAAAAGGAGATTCTTTGCTTGGAAGGACAAATTCTGTTCCTTTCCATGAAACAAGCATTTGTCAATGGAATGGGTGCTCCATAACCAGAAGTGCAGTGTAAGCCAAAGTATCGACAAAACCTCTCTCTGCAAAAACTTCACCATCAATGGCGTGAAGAACGATCAACTCTAACCTTGGTGCGGGAAACATTTGATTTCAATTGGGCATAAAATTCAATTGATCGTATAAAGTAGAAAGAGGGGGGAGGGAGGGAGAGAGAGAGGTAATTGTTGTAATATATGAGGAAGAGAGTGAGAAGCAAAGCTGGGAAAGCACAGAGATCAGTTGTTGGAAGGAATTTTCGATTGTATCCATGAAATCATTGTGGCACTCGCCTTCTCTAGGATGAGTGAATCTGCTTATCGAGTTGAAACGACGTCGCGCCTCGCCCAATGGCGGATCGAAAACTTGGCCTCCTGCACTTATAGGAAATCAGACCCTTTCAAGATCGGCAAATGGAATTGGTCAGTCACATAACAAGCTTTTTAATTATTTTTTTTCAATTTGATTGTTTGATGAATTGTTTATGTCCTTCAATCTCCAGTTCTCTGTTTGACTTACGTTTCTTTCCAATTAACAAAGAAAAAAATTATGGATTTTTGACGTTCTTTAAGATGTGGGAATTAAATTTATTTTCTCATTTTTTTCATCTGAGTGAAGGCATTTATCTGTGGAGAAGAATCGGACTTTGTCCATTAAATTGTACCCGGAAGTATCAAATTTAACTAGAGAAAGTCCTCCGATTTCATCTTTTATAATTAGAGCGATATCCTCAGTGGGAGATCGTAAGTGTTTGGTTCATCCAGGTAAATGATTGGAATATTCACAATTATTATCTGATTATGTTTGAATTCCTTTTTCACACCGTTTTCATCTGATTGTTTCATGCAGAAGTTACTGATAAGCAGCTTAAAAACAACGACGATTTTGTTTGGGTGATTGAGGTTCCTTTAACTGGGAAATTCATCATCGACGTGGAATTTCTTGATTTAAAGACTTCTTTTCCTAATGTAAGAGTTAATTAGCCATAGCCTGTTATGCATAAAATATGATGATCAACCAGAGTGCCTGAAAACCTCTGTTTATAAATTATGTAAACTTGTTCTGAAGAAGATTTAACTGGATTTCTACCATGCTTGTGTCATGTTCTAACACAGGGTGCAGAACCTTGCTCGATTTGGAGTGAAGGGTTCACACGAAGACAGTCGACCGAAACAGCTCTATCATCCCTTGGTCGAATGTTGTCTGAAAGCATTCACACGGATATTGTAATAAATTCATCTGATGGAAGCATTGCAGCACATCGTGCAGTTCTTGCTTCCAGGTCACCTGTATTCCGAAGCATGTTCTCACACGACCTGAAAGAGAAAGAAATGTCTGTAGTAAACATTTCTGACATGTCAATTGAAGCCTGCCAGGCCTTTCTCAATTACTTGTACGGTAACATAGAAAACGAACGATTTTTAACCCATAGACTACCCCTTCTTCGAGCAGCAGACAAATACGATATCTCAGATTTGAAAGAAGCGTGTCATGAGAGTTTACTGGAAGACATTGACACCAGGAATGTGCTGGAGAGGCTACAAAATGCTTCTCTGTATCAACTGCCAAAACTGAAGACCAGCTGTATGCAATATCTTGTGAAATTTGGTAAGATCTATGATATACGAGATGATTTCAACGAATTTATCAAATGTGCAGATAGAGAACTGATTGCCGAAATCTTTAATGAAGTTCTCGCTGCCTGGAAAGGGTTCTGAGTCCCAGCTAAAGGGAAACAGAAATAAACAGAAATAGGTTTTTATATACTAGCTTGCACCATTCCGTTCATAAACAAATATTCTTTGGTTTAAATGCCAATTGTTTGTTTGCACGTATAGATATTGATCGCAATGTAATAGGTCCATGCTATCCAGGACCATTGTGTATAATTTCACGAATTATACCTGGACCACAATGGTGTGAATATGATCGATATCAATGAAATTCTACCTTTTATTTATCATATATGTATTTCTTTCAAGTTGCACTTTACCTCTCAGTATCCTCATTTCTGGTTGATATACTCATCGCAATCAAATTTCATGTCTTCTAATAATCTCATTCCCAAGAGAAAGGAAAGAGAGCCAAAGATAAAGAACTTGGTGGATGAACCACCTACTTGTGAGAAGCTTTTAGCTTTTGCACACATTTTGTATGATTGAATGGTGGGAGCTTCTGGGTTTCTAAGGACCCTAGACAGTTTGAGGAAGCCGTACTTACCTTTGGATTGTGATGAAGCAGCCAGAAGGAGGACAAATGTGCAGGGCATTGTGTGATGTAGGAGAAACAACTCCATACAAATTTGCCACTCAGGTAATCTTTATCTGCCATCTTCAGATCAATGTATACGACAAGATGATCAGGCAATAGAGACCTAAAACACCACAAACATAAGAATCTCCTAACACCAAATTATTGTTTCCTTGGAAACAACTTATTACCATTTCTCAAGCCAGGACTTGACATCAGCTATAGGTCTTTATCACTCAATAGCCATAAAGAAGAAGATTAAGAAATGAAATTTCGTAACGTGGGTGTAAATTGAGCAGGTAAGATATGAGTTAGTCTTGCACTAGCAGGTAGGTAAGCAGTCCGTGTCAAGGGGTCTAGGCAGACAACCCAGTTGTGTAAGTTTAGAAAATAAGTTAGAACATTACTAAATTATAAGTGATTACATCTTCTTTCCAATCGTACAAAGTTAACAGCAGAGCATGTTATTTTTCCTGGTGAAGTTGTAAGTTGTTAACTATGGTGTATTCCTGTTTGATTTTGACCAGATTAAGTTATACGATGCCTCTGCATCATCCCATCGTGCTACTTAACCTGCTAATCTTTGTTCCCTTATTTTTGCCCAGTCCACTTGAGATAGTGGTGTAAATCAAGACATGTAGGCTAAGTACGATGCCTCTATTTAAGCCCCTCGTACTAAAATTACTAATCCCTATCGAGGTTGATGGGATAGAATTGACCAAGGATATGACAATTTGATGTGATCAAGTGGATTCAGGAACAAATGGACCGAAAAGGGAAAAATAGTATATTGCAAATTTGCCACTCGAGCTCAGATTTGTCCCATAATACCTTTTCGGATATAGAACCACGAGACGGACTGAACTCACCATTTTTCCCGATGTATGGTGGATTTTAGCCACCCGAGTTCATTTATGACTCGAAAATTACTTTTTAGGTTTTAGTGCTATTTTTGTCGTTTAGTTTGTTTCGAATTTTTTTCAATTTTAATTCCTTTAGACTAGCTTTTCGTTAAAACCCTTATAAATGAAGGGTTAATTCTCTATTTCCAGACATCTTGAAACTAACGAAACTTCTTGATTTTTATTTTTTATATTCTCTAATGAATTTAATATTTGTATTCTTAAGGTTTTCACTTGAATTCTTTATTTTGCGTTGCATCACTTTTGAAGAATCAGAGTCGTCATGCTAAAAAATGCACTACGAATGTAGGATTCAATCGAGTAAAGTAGGTGAATCGGAAGCAATAGACCAGATCACATATACAACCTTCCCAACCAACAAGTCTCCCATTGCAAAAAGAAATGTAATAGCAATGCACTCAATACCTGTACAATACAAGAGGCAACTGATTCTGTGCATATTTACATCTAGAGCTCTTTGATTGATCTTTGCTTAAACGTGGTACTGCTTTGAACATACAGTTAAGAAAATTGTACAAGACATGAAATAGTAGCTTGCATTTCTGTGTTGGCAAATGTACGAGTTTCATAACGACTAAGCAATCTTAGCTCTCTTCCCTGCCCCGGATATGGAAAGAAAATGGATTTTATAAATTGACAAAAATATACATTACTCTCTATAAGTAGCTACGAGCCCACAATTGAAGAATGATGAATCTAGTTTGTAGGCTTTTGTATTGCCTGCTGACTGTGAACACATAGGCAAATTTACCCAATGTGAAGACATCAGATGTTACACACTTGTTTACATAAAACCAAGAATTGGTAGATTTCACTGGCTAGCAATCACATATCACTTTTCTTTGTCTCTTGAACACATCGTCTAAATGCACAATGAACCGATTTCCTCTGTCTCTCAAACAGATGCCAGTCCACATGCTTCCTGTCTATTAGTCGTTGCCTCAACTTCATACTGGACGTCATGGGGATTTGGTTTGCTCACTTTGATATATCATGCTTGTTTTGTCTTCCTATGGGTGGATTTACGGGGACTTTTATCGAGAATCCCCTTCCTTTGAGCCAAGGAGTACTCATCTCACTTCTGCAGCAGTTCGCTTTGATATATCATGCTTGTTTTGTCTTCCTTTAGGTGGATTTACCAGGAATTATATCAAGAATCCCCTTCCTTTGAGCCAAGGAGTTCTCATCTCACTTCTGCAGCAGTTCGCTTGCGATGTTATCAAAGATGCACCTCAGAAACTAACATGGATGAGGGAGGTTGTCTCTGCCATAAATCCAACCGAGCCATTCGTCTCATCATGCATGTCATCAACTCCTTGCTTATGACTTTTTCAGCATTGTTAAAAAAGAACGATCTGTATATTTTGTTGAAGAACATTTCCAAAGAAAGTCTATGGCTAGATACCTCTTTAAGAAGGTAGTTTGCCCTCCATGCTGTGCTAAGGTTATGGGTAAACCACAATAAAACAGAAATGAAAGCCTCTCGAAGAACTATACCATACGAATCTATCTTCATCTAGAACAATGTTGTGTCCACTGTCCACCTTCTTGAACTAATGGACATAAGCCAGATTAAAGAAAAATTCCATATCCACCCCCACAGACAATCATGAACCCCAAAGAGCAAGAGCATGTTCGGGCCCCCTTAATGATATTTACAAGATGTGTAGAGTTGGGCATTGACAATTTTGGATAAAGGATTTTGTATTTTCTTTTTTTTTTCTATATTAATCTTCAGTTTCCTTCATTTTTTTGGGGCCCTCAGTAGATTTCAAGTAGCCATTTCTTTCAGCATTAACAGTAACTAATGCCAAGACATTCCATTTTCTTGGAAATTCATGGAATTAAAATATAATTTTGATTCCTCCACTACCCCCACATTTGAATTCCATTGATTGACCCAATTGTTGTTAAAAAATATTTCTACACGTAGATTTGGTGTTCCCAGATAGGTAGCTGTTTCTTGCAGGCATCCTAAAAATTAAAATAATAAGAATAATACTATTTTGACTGCATATGTTGAATTAGGGGTGGACGTGATTCCATTTGGTTCTAGTTTCAAGAGAATCGAACCGAACATTAACATATGATTTTTTTTTTATAATGGAACAAAATGATTTTTTTTTTAAGATATGGAGCCGAACTAGAACCGACTGGTTTGGTTTGGTTTAGCTTGATTCTAATTTCATTAAAATAACATTTGAGGAAGAAGAATAGAAGGTCGAGGCTTCAATTTTAGAAATCACGCGACGATGGGAGCCAAGCGTGACGGTAGACAGTAGACGGTAGTTATTGATATTCATTTGAGAGTTGGTGTATAAATTGAAAATGAGAGAAGATGATAAATGAATTAGGACCGGTCTCCAAAATGATTTATGGTCTCCACTCTCTACATTGAAAAATGAAAAATTGAAGGTACATAACATTTTGTTCCGATTTTCAATTGAATTTTGAATTTTTTAAAGTGAATTATAATTCACTAATTTATATATATATATAGATACCAAAACTATAAATAAATGGTCCTCAAATTTAAGAATCGGAACCATTAAATTTTTTTTGTAGAATAGAATAGAATCGAATCAAATCGCTCGTTTGGTTTGGTTCTGATTTGATCATTTTGTCTATGTTAGAATTATATGCAATATTCCTTATTTGTTGCTTATTCCCTGCCTGCCTCCATTCTTCTTAATTTTACTTTTCCACAACTTTCTTAAAACCATATGGCAAGGCATTTTTAAAAATCAGAAACGGTTTCCAAAACTAAAACAATATCAATGAACGCGTTTAGATAGTCTTTTAGAAATGCTTGTCTAGTCGAAAGAACTTTTAAAAGAAGTTATCGATAAATTTTTCTACAAAAACTAGAAGTCCTTTCAAATGGGTCCTTACCTTTAATTATTATTATTATTTTTTTAATTCAGGTAGAATATGTTTGCCTTTGTCGGGTATAACTAGATACTATTAAGAAATTTAAAAAAAAAAAAAATCGTTGTGTTATCATCTTTTTCATTTAGTAAACATGCTATTTTAAAATGGTGCCGAACACAAACAAACAAGATACTATATACCACAAAATAAAAAATAAAAAAACACGTAAAACTAAATTTAGTGGATGTAACCAAAACAACAACTAAAGCGAAGGATCCTTTTGGTTTCCATCATACTTCGTTCATACGCTAAATTATTTAAAGTGTGTTTGGTGAATTAATTAATTATAAGGCAAATTTGACTTGCTTTTACATACAGTCAAACATAATCTATAGAAAGAAATTAAAGGTATTTTTTCAGGAATAAACATGAGGTCTTACAAACAAATATACGAAAATCATTTTCATTTCACAAAAAACCTACTCTAATTTAAGGATCAAAAGCATGCGTACTCACATCATGACATCTATAAAAACTAATCGAGCTTTTCATTTTATCGTTTACTCGACTATCGACCAAAACTAACTTGTGTGTCATTTATGAACTTGTTTTTCAGGAATCCCATGTGATTGAATTAAGGCATTTTAGAATACTTCAAAAGCTATTCTAAGATATGGTTGGTAGGGCTTTTAAAAAGAAAAATTTTACTTCCGAAATTAAGTTGTTTCTTTATTTATTTGAGTAATTTTTTGAAAGCAATTTGTTTGGTAAGAAGAGCTTTGACAAAAAAATTGGTTCAAGAAAACCTATTAGGATGGTAAAATTATAAGAGTATTTAGAGAAAGTTGGTCCAATGCGACAAAAGCACTGGCAAGCTTAAAAATAATAATAATAATAATAATAAGACAAATCCACAAGCAAATTCTTAATCACAAAAGCAATTTTTAACCTTTTAAAAGTTATATCCAACGAGCCTCTAAGTCTTTCTTAAAATTTAAAATTTAATTTATTTTTCTTATTTAATATTGCAAGGTGCAATTTTCATGTTGTCAAACATTGTTTAGTCCTTGTGTGAAGTTAATTTTTTGATAAATAATGTTGTAAAAAATGACTTGTTGGCAAGAATAGCTTAAAAATCCTTCAAACATGATACTCGCGGGGGGACTCCTCCCCGAATAGTGATAGCAACGGGGCGGGGCACCCCCGCCCCGCGACTTCCTCACCCCGACCCGTGCCCCTTAGTCGGGGGCGGGGTGGGACGGGGCGCGTTTCCCGCCCAGTTTAGTTTTTTTTTTTTTTTTTCAATTATTTTTTTTATATAGTTTATTATTATTTTCTTATTATTATTATTCTTGGCGGGGCGGGGAGGGGCGGGCCAACCCATTCAAGGCGGGTTTTTTTGCCTCATTCGGGGCGGGGTAAATTTTCCTCTCTATCCCCGAACATAACAAATATTATAAGCTTATTCGGGTATTTCGATTGAGAATGGAGCGGGGGACTTTGCCCAGGGAAGGCCCTGCCTCATTTAATCTTTGATTATTATTTTTATTATTTAAGAATTCATTACTTCAAATGAAAAAATTCACGAAATTTCGTTAGTTCTAATAGAAGATTGCAATTAAGATTATATTAAGGAAGTTGAAAAATAATAAAAGCTTTAGTTTACAACATATATTTAAATAATTTAACTTTTATAAAAATTAATTATTAACTTTGACTTGAATTTAATTAGGACCAAATAGGGGATTAATATTGCAAGGGGCAATTTTTAATGTTGTCAAACATTGCTTAGTCCTTGTATGAAGTTAATTTTTTGAGAAATGATGTAAAAAATGACTTTTTGGAGAGCACATCTTTAAAAGTATGATGAATTATGAGGAAATGTTAAAAGCGGCTTTTTTTTTTTTTTTTTAAACTTTTTTTTTTTTTTTTTTAAAGAATATGGTTGAATATGAGAGAAGTGATTTTTTAAAAATTAGCTTCAAACGAGGGCTTAATCTGAGTGTCATAAATCGTAGAATTCATTTGACTTTTCTTAAAAATTGCAATTGCAATTAACCAATTTTTACGATTGTGACGCTCGAACTCTATATCATTTTGATCACAAGATAAGAAAGAGAAATAAGTGGGCGTAGGAACCACCGGAACAACAAGATATCTTAATTTGAAAGTGTCACGAAATATAACCTCAATTAAAATTATTTGACTGTCCAATAGCATTTTGGTGCGTCAAAGAACCAGTTGTCAATTGCGTAGATAAGCAAAAATCAAAACCAACCAATCTTTCACTGTTTCCCTTCACTTCAATTGCACATAATAATTTTATTTAAAAATCCAAAAAAGAAGAGAAAGAAAAAAGGGGCTAATCTATATTGTTTCCTTGAATGGAAAAATGAAAGGAAAACAAAATGGAAAAAGAAGAATTTACAAAGGATTTTAGATTTTTCCTCTACTAATTTACCACATAATGCATAATTAATAACAGGCATACATATGGCAGAATCACCAACACTGATCCGTTTCCCACCTTCGAGTCGGGTTAAATCTCGCCCGACCCGAACTCCGTAATCCATAAACACTCGAATATGGCGGTCTCCACCGTTGCGATCCGATGCTCAATTTCAAGTCATACACCGCCCGGGCCTCAGGGTCCGACAAGGTACTGTAGGCGTCGTGGATCTCGATGAAACTTCGACCGTCCGATGATGATGAAGAAGAAATCGAGGAATTCATGAAACGCGATCTGGCATCGGGGTGGTATATCTTGGCAAGCGTTCGGTACGCCGTCTTGATTTCTGTTTGAGATGCGTTGTGCTTGACCCGCAGAACCTCGTAGAGACTTCCTCTGTCCACTGCCACCGTGGATAGCGGCGCGTTCTGCGCCACAGCGGAGCGTATAGACATGTGGCGGTGGTGTGATCTTAAGCCTACTGGGGATTTAGAAGGGAAAACTGATGTTGCCAGCATTGAAGATTTATTTGAGGAAATTGGAATGAATGATTTTCTGCGAGTGAAGAAAGCGTGGGTTTATATGAAGGTCAGAGGAGGGGGAATGTACTCAAATGGGTCGGGCCGGGCCGGGCACATAGATATGTGCTGACATGGCACATGCGATTTATTTGTTGGCTTGCTTCTAGAAGGTTAGCA
>CAIGRP010081825.1:0-10549 GCA_903798385.1 Fraxinus cuspidata | reverse complement strand
GGGCTGCCTAATTTCATGTTGTTTCTTTCAGATTTGAATTGATAATATACTTTCTGTGTATTATGCATTAATTAATATAATATTTGATTACCTTTCAAAGCAAAAAAATAAAGGGTCCCTCCCTTTTGTTTTTATTTTTGAGTTACATTGAATATCATCACATTCTATTACTCGCAAAATATCAAGTAAAAGCTGAAACTTCTGGGACAGAAACTGAAAAAAGTGCAATTGCTTAGCATTCTTACTGCCAATTCTGACATTGAAGTTCGTTTCTTTATAGCTAGACAGTGGCGAAAGAAGGGATAGGAAGACTTGACATAGTGTGCCAAATTAAAGGCTAGAGGAAGACAATTACTCAACTTGAAAGAGTTGAAGCATTTTGGAGTCAACTTATTCTTGTTTTGGTTTATAAAAAATTGATGATTTATCTAGAGAGGTGGGTTGTATGATACTCGATACTATAGTAATGATTGTTCATTTCTTATAACCGGCACTTTCAGCCAAGAAGCAACATGCAGGATAGGCCGGAGATCTTTAAGAACAAGAAGGAAGATGGGGAGGAAGATAACTGGGAACTTCCTGAAGGAGATATTCCCTATTGATCTCACTTTTTTTTTTTAATTTCCTTTTCTGTTCATCGATCACTCTTGTTGATACCCCCCCTACCCCGCCCCCCTCGCGGAATGTAAGTTCCCTTGATTTGTCGTTGTGTCTTGTGTGATTTTGGTTATGAAGATATGTACATGTCCGTTACTTCAAAATGTCGATGCTAGTAGCCTGATATTAATTTATTAAGTCGAAGAAAAAATTATCGTGGTCGCATCATGAGCGGCGTGTTGCTTATACAATGTGGATTAGTTTTGTATCTCCCTTGCCCTCTGTCTATATATACGTACCTATGGATGTATAAATGTACGTAAATATACCATGACTACCATTGCTCGCAAGTGGAGAACTTGGGATACCATTGAAGAAAACAAAGCGGCAATCTTCTTATGACGGCAAATTGTTCCTATTCAGTTGCCAAGGTGCTACAAGTTCATTTTCTTCTAAAAGCTTTTAATAAATTTAATAAATGTTACTCTTAGTCCCAACTTTGGTTTCTTGGCATTGAATCCGTCAAACATTGTGGATTCCATCCAAAATGACTGTTAAACAGGTATAAAAAATGGATATTTTCAAAGGGTCAATACAGGGGAACAATTTGTCCCCCTGTACATATCTAATCATGGTACAAATATAATAAATATATCATACTATCGATCTTCCTGTCCCTTTGACTGGACAAGCAGGAAACTTGAAGCAATTCAGCTGTCCAAAGGGCTATAACAATGGAGGTCAAATCCACTGCACAATTTTTGTTGTCCTCCCAAATAAAATCTTGACAATTCACTACAATTTTGAGACGTCAAAATTTTAGAGATAGAGGTGGCAGTTGAGGTTTCAAACCTCAACTCTGAAAACATCAAAATCCTTTCGTAGATTTGTCTACTTTACGGTTAACCATTCTTTCTCCAAATTTCACAAGGAACCAGGGGTGCATAACATGTTCATCATTACGAAATATTATCTGAAACATATACAGTTTATCGTATATATATTTCGTTAGACCCAGCAGTCTAAATGAAAAATATTTTTCCATAGACGCAGTAGTGTAGACAGTAATCTGGAACTTCTTTCTATTCAAATGTTACTGAATAGATATTCTTCCTTTTTGTTGTGCATTCTCTCCATACCATCTATTTAGGTTTTCATGAGAAGCATTTTGTCCCTTGTAATACTCTCGAGGATGAAAAAGTGCTCCTCAAGAGGGTCTTTTCTTTTTTCCAGATTTCCTTCTCTTGATGTTTGGTTTAGAGCCTCTTTTAAACACGGCCAGGACCTCAATACTGCATTTATAATAGAACATTTGATTGGTAAATTAGCAACCAAACAAGAAGTCCAGTGAACAAAAGAAAAGAGTCATTACTGATGCAACACAAACATGTGAATATAGCGTATTTCCAAAAACAAAACTCCTCATGGTAAGATAACCCAGAGAGCGGATCTTTCACTTCGTGGCAAAGCAATTAACCAGGGCCTCAAGGCGCCCCGATCCCACAATAAACTGAATAATTAGACCATCCTCAGTGGCCACTGATCCCTTCCCTATTTTAGAATGATTGATTGGTGCCCTCAGCAAATGTACAAAGTGGATTGCAGTTTGGCTGACCCTCTTCTTCCCATCTGGGTTGGGTTGACTCAAAAGTACAACAAACAAGGCAAACTTCTAAAATTAAGGGATAAGTTCTTGGAGGCATGGGAGATGGGAGGGTTCAAATCTTCTATTGGTTCCCTTTTTTTTTCTCTGTTTAAAAGGGGGACAAAGGATTTCACGCCCCCCACCAAAAGGAGGCTCGAACCTAGTCCACTGGCCAGGGAAGGCTTCAGTCCTGCCACTTGAGCTAGACCTATGCCTTATTGGTTACATGAAGTGCATCTTTGGTACAGGACATGCTTGGACACTATAATGAACAAGATTTTAGCTTCTTTTTCATTTTTAGTATTGTCCAATGTATACAATCGGGGGGAGGGAGGGAGGGAGAGAGAGAGAGAGAGAAAGAGAGGGAGGATTACCTTTGTGTTCCTGGGAAAAAATTGAAGCCATGTGCTTTGTCCAAATACCAGGCCTTACTAGAGAGCAGTGACATGCAATCCTGTAAGTTAAATGGCAGCAATAGAAGCTCAAGTAGACTGCAATTTTGCCTTGCTAAAAATCAAACCACTGAATAAAGACTACACTTTTTTCTTTATTATTTAGCGGCTCTTTAAACCATGAGAAGTAAGGGTAAACACACCTCTTTAAAACTATCCCATCCGCAACTTATGTAAATTAGAGTTTCAGGCAAGGACCAATTTTCCTCTTTTACTGTGCTGCTGTTAACCTGCACTGAAGTTTCTCTTTCTCGCAGAATCCAAGGTCTTTTTTCATTTTTCACCTTCCCACCGGTACTGGAATAACCAATGAATGGTAAGCACACAAATATATCACTTTTAGTTTCTGCCACCCATTAGAGATTGCACATTTAGAATTAGAAGTGAGGTATCCATCTAAGTTCCACACCTTTCAGGGAGATTGGCTTTGAGCTCCACAGATGACAGAGACCGCAGTGTATCCAGCAGAGAGAGATCCAGCCCCTTCCGGGGAGGGTCAACAACTACGACTTCTGAACCCACGAGCCAAGAGAGTGGTTCCTGACCAAGTTTTGAAAAGTACAAGAGTTTTCATATGCTATAACAAGCTTCAATGTTAGGTGTCCACAGGATTTCCAAATTGATTTCAGTCACGTGCAAGTAAGAAATGCAAAGGCAGCATATGTCACAAATAGATGATAGCTACAAAAGAGTTCACGCACTGTACCAACATTAAAATGATTCTAGTTTGTAGATAATTCTCAAAGGGATGTCCTCAGAAGATAAAGACTCCTCAAGTGATCAATCATTGCCGAACCAAATCTTGAATCTATAAACTATGTCCCCCATGCCACTTCAGACTACTAATATCATCAGCAAACATAACTAGGAACTTCTAAAACCCCATATCACTTCACATGAAGATAATATATTTTTATTCATCAGAATCCAGAATCAGCATCGATACACACAAAATCAAGTGAATTTGACATTAGCTCAGTGCATGAAAGGAAGCACCTTCTCTCAGTGCTTCCACTACTTTTGGGGGATGTATTGCATCATTAACTTCAGTGTAGAAATAAGGTATGTTCCCATTTACTTTTCCTTTTACCTTTTTTCCCCCTTTCCTTAACCTTTCATGCCTTTTTTGGAGGGGTAGGGTGGGGGTTAATTGATTTACTACAAAATATCTGCTATTCCAATGATCATAGTCCAAGAAACATTCTCTTATGTATGCATGCCTTCAAGTTTTAAATAGACAGTGTTTGTCATATTCTAAACTAGAGCATGTAAACTGTCCAAATTTGAGAATATATAAGGGTCTGTTCTCTTTGTCATTTTCAAGCCGTTTTCTGTTTTCGATTTTCCAAAACAGTGAAAATGCGTTCTATTTCCTATTTTCTAAAACGCGTTTTAGAAAACAAGTTTAAAATTTAAATTTGTCATTTTGGGTGTTTTCAGTTATAACTTGGATTTTGGGATTTTTTTTTTATTTTTCGAAACAATTGTTAAAAATGGCAAAAACAACACGTTTTCAATAATCTCAAAATGGACACTCAAAACACAAAACTAAAAATGAATTCAAAACTAAAAATCAGTTATAACTTGAATTTTGAAATTTTTTATTTTTCAAAACAATTTTTAAAAATGGCAAAAAGAACACGTTTTCAACAATTTCAAAATGAACACTCAAAACACAAAACTCAAAATGAATTCAAAACTAAAAACACAAAATTGAAACACGAAGAGAACAACCTCTAATAGATTGGAGACAATTTTAGAGATCTTTGCAGAAAGAGTGAAAAATATGATATAATTGCGTATGATCGTATTTAGATTTGATAGACAACGCAAGAAACTGATGTCTTCTTATATGTGTATGTCTTAATGTTCACACGGGCATGCCATGCATATCCAGGAAGATGTAGTAAAGGAATAGGCACCTGTGACTGAGTGTATAGTCTATGTCCATGCATAAGTGAACTTGGACATATGCACGTGCATGATAGTAAGTACTCATGATATGTACATGTAATATATCAACGTATGCATGAATAAAAATGAAGAACTAACTTTCGACGCGTCTGCATGATGCCAGCTGATGCTGCTATCTAGGGTTTCCGATAAACGAGCAGCTGTCTTCTCAAAAGAAACCTTTGACTCTTTGTTAACTTCGACACATTTTACTGACCTATAAACACACAGAAATATATAAAAGGGATTGTGTATTGCATATTGACAGGTAGCACATGAATTAAAATTAAGGCCCCTGAAATCATCACTGTTCTCACCGGCATTTCCTCATGGTAGCCAAAGATAATCCAATGACACCAGCTCCAGCATAGAGATCAACAACTGATGCACCATAAGGGACATACTTGTGTAACTTACGGAGTAGAAAATCAAATGCCTGTATAAAAAGACCATCATGTTATGATCTAAACAAGTTTTTTGACAGTATGCTAGGTGCTGTTACTCATATTTGAAACATTAAATTCTTGAAAAGTGCCCAAATAATTCAGAACAATCAAAAGTTGGAATATAAGTGGGGAATAATTGGAAATAAATTCCGTCAAACAAATAACTGAAGTTTCTTTCATCAGACTGCTACCCGTGTATTTGCTTGCCCAAAGCTTGACGGTGCCAAAGAAACGTCAATTCCTCCAACATGCTCCCAGAAGTCTCTTTCACCTAAAAGATGTCTCCATCTATTCCCAAAAATAATCTGCACCACCAGCCAGAAACATACATAAGGAAATCCTACAGAAATTTCTGAATAATAGCCCAGTTCCTGAATGATTTATCATAAACAAGTCACTGAGAGAATATTTATTTTTCACAATCAGAGGTTTCTTTATCATATTTGAAAGCTTGAATTTCTTTTGAGTTAAATCTCATGATAATTACATATGATTCAATGGCTTTTCCATCTGCCATTTCCCCTCTTATTTATCAAAACAGAAATCAACAAGATAAAAATTATTGCTCACAGTAAGGGAAAGAGAAGCATCTTGCTGTTTGGACTCGCGCAACTGATAGCAGGATTTTATCAAATCAGTTTGAATAGAATTTTACCTTTTGATTTCATTATTGTTTCTACAATGGCTTCTCCATCTGCCATTTTCCCCCTTATTTATCAAAACAGAAATCAACAAGATAAAAAAATTATTGCTCACAGAAAGTGAAATAGAAGCATCTTGCTGTTTGGACCCGTGGTCCCACGGATAGCAGGATTTTATAAAATCAGTTTGAATAGAATTTTACTATTTAATTTCATTATTGTTTCTACCATCCGTTCCTCTACTTTTTCATTTTATTGTCATCACGAGAACTAATAAACAAGAGAGAAAAATATACAGACAAAATTGTCTAGGAAAATTTAAACAATAACTGTTGGAAGCATTTACTTCAGAGAGGTACAATATATCCATATATATTATTAGACACTTTAGAGAGCATAACCATTAATCTTTATGCACATTCATATATTTAACCGTTCGTGATTCTTGCTCAAATGAAACACATGCAAAAAATGCACCCTGCACATGTGAGAGAGAGAGAGAGAGAGAGAGAGAGAGTCGTACTCACATTATTCGTTGATGTCTGAAAGTTAGCCCAGATAGAATGAATCAAATGGACTTTCCCTTTTGTCCCACCATTTCTCCATAGGAACTAAATGTCAGAATTCAATCAAATTTGCAGATAGGAGATCCATTAAACCAAAGAAAGCCAGTTAAAAGTCCACAATGGTCTTACACTGGCCAGATCGTTTAACTTTTCCGAGCTAGGCGAGTTCTCATTTCTGGAGTTCCAAACCAAAGCAACCTGCACTTTGCCTGGAATTGATAATCAAAATAATCAGCCCAAGAGTGGAAAATTTTAAGGTCTACCCATGAAATATGAGCCAAGCTACTAACCGTTTTTGTATCTTTGAGAAGCAGGAAGAGATGTGTTGTATGTAGTCACAGCCATCTGCATATAACCATTGTCATCTATTACATAAGAAACACATCAATTACCATTCATCACACAACTTTTTGGCTTTTAATTATTTTTTGCCCAGGGAACGGGGTGGGTTAAAGGCAAAGCTTCACACATTGAATTGACGATATCCAACAGTTAATCAAGAAACAGTAGAGTATATATCCAAGAATACGAGTCACCTGCACATATCTCAGTTCTCCAGTTCCTTGATCTTCATCATACGGCTCAATATTCAATTTAGACATTCCTAAAGTTAAAAAAAATAAAATAAAAAATAATAATAAAACATACATTAAAAGAAGTGGACACTGTGAGCATCGCAGGTCGCCCTGATCATCCTCGACAAAAGAAAGGAAAATAACCTGAACTAAAAGATGGAATAAAAAACAAACCTTGCTTCAGTAGCTCCACAGCTGCATTAATACTTGGATGATGAGCTACACATCGAAAATACATTCAACCCAATGGTGCATTACAAACAGATTATCTTAAAGGTTAAACAAGCGAATTTGATACCCTTGCATTCAGGAATATCGACTATATCGTGAGTGCGTTCTTGATAAAGCCCAATCAAAGGCTTGGTTGATGAACCCCGAGCTGCTAGCTTTGCACGACACCTCCATCCCCACTGCCAAATTCAAAGTAAAAAAATTTTTCCCGCTACCCTAATTGTATAAACTAAAATACTGAAACCAATAAAAAATAGCAAATAAGTAAATATTTACATAAATATCAGCAATCAAGCATATGTATATACCAGTCTGCAAGTATCAAAATCGAAGCCTGACACACCGAGTTTCTCGAAGAAGTCAATTGTCTCGTCCAGAATCGCCGGATGATGGAGACTGTACTCGTGAGTACAACCCGAACAGCTGCTAATTCAAACAGGATAATGCATATTGATTAAACACACAAATTCCTTCACGCGTTAGCGTGTGATGAGAAATTGAGATGCAGAGCACATACGATTGAAAATGGGGGCAGTTAAGAGAACAGGAAGATGAAGGGAGAGGCATTGGGGTAGATTTTTGAGGGAGCGACAGCAGAGGTGGTTGTAGCGGTGGCGGAGGCGGAGGAGTAAGGCTGTGCACTGAGAAAGTGGTGGCGGAGGCTTGACACGTGGCGGCGGAGATGGTGGGCGACGGTCGAGCCGAGAATGAGAGGAGGTTTAAAGCCATTATGCAGGCGGAGGAAGGCCGTTGGTGGTGGTGGTGGTTGAAAAGAGGATAAAATCCTAATTCTTGAACTTATTTCCTCCAAATTATCTGCAGTGCAAATATATGGGTTTGAACATCTGAAGGACTAAAATGTAATTACACCCTTGTTTTACAAGGGACTAAATATAAAGCTCGACGAGTGATCTAGTACACTAACAACATCATGATCATCAAATAGGCGAACATGATCTGACTGCTCCATTTTTTACATGTATGTGTGTTGATGAATCCATTATGTTGGTTTTTTCATACGCAGTGATAACCTTTGGAAATAATGATAAAAAAATAACAATATACTCTTTATCGTCTCAGTGGTAGCCTAGCTACAACAGTTCTTAAGAACATTCAAGGTAAGATTGTTTCCATTCGATAAATCAATGATTAATCGAATGATTTACATGGTTGGAAAGCTTGGGATTCATGAGAACAAAATCAATGATTTGTGTAATCTACTTTTCAAGAATTACATTACTACAGTGGCAGGCCTTAGAGCAAGTCTTCTTACTTGCGTTCGTTAATAGCAACAGGATTTGTTGGAACCATTATAAAGGGATATTTTCTATGCAGGCATTGGCTATGATTTCGACTATGATGAATATCATAGGTGAGAAACCCCCATACTTTGATTGGTTTACTTATTTCAAGTATTGTGTCATTTCATTGAATCGTGAGTTTTCCAATTCTACAACTTCGTCCATGGGAGATTACTTTGTGAAAATTTGAAACCGAACACTGTTCTTAGAAGCCATTTGTTAAGCTTGTCCATTTGGAAAGTTGAAAGTCCTTTGTATTAGAGATTTTTCCATTTTAATACTAAAGAGTACGAGTGTATGTATTTGTTCTTACAAAATACCGTGTGACTTGTTGTTAAGTTAATTTTTACCACACTTGAGTCTCCATGTGAATATGCCTATGTACTGTTCATGGCACAGAGGCATATTGTTTATGGTAGGAGAAAAAAATTCCATTGCGTTTTGCTCTTCGGAGGAAAATTCATGAAATTCAGATTAGCAACTTGTTCATTTTCCTAGAATTAATTTTCAGATTCATCATTATTCCAAGAGAAAAGTGTTTGAAAGTGGTGTGGCGGAGTTGGATTGATGCTGTTAGTTGATGTTGAAAATGAATGTTTTTTGTTTTTTATTTTCTCAAATCGTAACAGTCAATATGAAGCCAGTTGGAGTTCAAGTGAGTTCCAACTTGGAGGATGAAGAGGGGCTTGCTTGGTGTTTCTGACTACTCATTAGAACCTATCGCCAAAAAGGTATTGTTTTACAGGTATTTATTTATTCACTTATTTGATACCAATGTTCTCATGTCCCACTTTATAGGTAATATTATTTTTGTCACCTATCATCATTTCTTTGGATGTCTTTGTTTATCATGTTTACCGGTCACACGCTTCATCAGATAAGAAATTATTAGCCAGACATGATAATTTGTATTGGGTGGTGCCTATAATTATTTACTATCTAAAAGTACCCTATCCCTATTAATCAGGTCAAGAAAATAAGATTCCAATCAAATCCCTTAATATTATTTTTGGCACATATTATCAATTCAGGAGCTTAAGTTTGATGTAATTAATGCTTAATACAAATAAATTTTTTTATAGCTATGTTATTACATGGCCAACTATACTATGGCACGTGTCTTGCTCGTACATCTTACTAGTCTCTATTAAAAAGTGATGTTTTCAAAAACCTTGGGATAGTTTAGAAATGCTCTTTTTTTCTTTTTGTTTTTAGGAATGTTCTTTTTCTTTTCTCATTTTTTTTTCCTCTTAAGTTTCTTTACTTTCCGTTTTGTTTTTATATTTTCTTTACTTATTCTAATTAAATTTAAGAAATTACTCGCTTGCTCTTTGAAAACTTTGACACGTACAATCTAGGAAGTATAAATCCTACATCAATTAGTAATCGAAATATAGACCAACATATAAGAACTTTAGCTACTTCTATTATCAAGGTTGACATTTTAAGATAGAACCACAAATCTTAATATGGTATCAGATTTCATTAAATTCAAACGATCAATTGGATTCGATTAAAACTAAAAATATATATATATATTACAATATTGGTTTGGTTAAATGAGCCACCATCTTGCTTATGAGTTTGTCAAAATGATGGTACATGTAAGCAGTTTAGTACTCGAGTTGGTATGTGTCGATTCGCAATGGTCGTGCCACCAACCTATCGATGCAACTATATGTTTGCAAGATTTGAACCGAATGTGACATTGTTCTAATCATTTAGTATTACAACATTATGCCAATAAATTTGCACGTAAAATAGCATATCAATTATAATAGAATAGATGAAAAACATTATTGTGATATGAACAACTCGAATCAGATTGTGTTGTGACAGTTAAGAAATGGTACAATTGGGAGACTCTTTTAACATATTGGTACCATTGTAGGAGCATGTTGATTAGTGTTGATTCTTCCCTCATCACGATGGAACCCATTGTTGTACAATTTGATCTGACCCCAAATCTAACTTGTTATGAGAATGTGAAAGCCCAAAAATAGCTAACCAAGAGAGGGTGAATTGGTTTTTAAAACTTTTTCGAAGAATTAAACTAAATTTAGCACGTAGAGACTAAATAGATTAATTCATATATCAAGCACATATGTAAAAGCTATAAATAAAAGGGAGAGAGAATGCAAA
>CAIGRP010081823.1:0-35252 GCA_903798385.1 Fraxinus cuspidata | reverse complement strand
CTCGAGTCAAACTCCACCTGCTACACTTTTTCCAAAAAAAAACCATTTTTCATATTTTTCCATAACTTTTTCCAACTTTTTAACAAGACATTCTCCAAAAAAATCACTTCTCATAAAATCAACTTCACACAAGGGCTGAATCTATTCGAGAAAAATAAGCCTCTGTGGAAAACAAGCAAATATGTGAAATCAAATTTCAAAAGTAACTATTAGGAGTTAGTCAACGGGCCCATCACCTGCTGCCTCATCACATATACCAGAAAGTCCAGGAGATATAAACAGTTGTTTAATGATTTTAACTGAAGACAAACCACTACTATGAATGAAATATATATCCTTCATCATGGGGCACTTTGTGAAAATAAAAAATGTGGTGGTATATGTCAAAAACGAATTGTACCTCAGCATGAGACGATTCATCAGAAGACCCCAATTCCCCACAAACAAAGCACTGGTGTTGGTTATACTTGCAATTTGCACAATAGAAATCTATGGTATTCATTTCCTGCAATCAAAAACATGCAATACAAAAGATCTAAACAAAGGTCCAAGAAAATAGAAACAGAAAACTATAAAAGCAGGTGTCAAAACAGGTAGTCGGCATACTTCCACTTCTACATCAGTATAACCAAGAGACTTGCAATGATATTCAGCACCATCCTTGACAGTTGGATGAAACGACCTCATACACTTTCCTTGGCAACTAATTAAGATCATAACATGTAATTGATTATAAACCAACAAGAGAAGAGTTAGTTACATTGATTATATGCAGAAAGTGGATAGAACTTGATTAAAAGAGCGTGAATAGCACAAAAGGCCACGAAAAAAAATACAAATTAGTAAAACTGAAGATAAGAACATACCGTACAGGTGATACCCCCACCTGAATTTGTACCAAATAAGAAAAAATGTTTATACATGCTGCAACATAAATATGCAAAAACAGTGATCCGTTTAACACACTTATGAACAACTCAGCATAACAACTATGTGATGGATTCATAAATACCTAAAATACTCCCCACCTCTGTTCTGTGATATTAAAGTTTCCTCTTGCGATGCAACTTTATGTTTCTATTAAATATATGAAGATCAAGCCATGTGTCATCTTACATTTACTCTCAAAAAACAACAGCAAATCTCACATTATTTTCAGTTATTCCTCTCAAGGTATATGCACAATTAGGTGTCATTATACAGAATGAGTCATCACGGATTAAAATGAAATATTTGTGCAAAAGTATTTGATGGAGATCCTATTAAATGTATTGTGGAAGTATAGATTTTTATTTTAGGGAAAGTAATCAGGATATATTTAATAGGTTTTCTAGTATTTTATTAGTTATTTCTTACTTAAATTAGATTCTTTGAAAACCTAGAGGAGCTTATGCAATGTAATAGTTAGAATTTGATATTAAATAAAAATGCATTATCCCCAATAATTCTCTCTCCTCTTTCTTTTGTGTTTCTCTCTCTCCCTCTCTTCTTCTCCTACTCTTTTCCTTTCTTCTATATTTCCCACCACTTTCCTCTTCTATAATTCCGATTCTTTGTTAGTTGCATTCTATGTCATTTTGGTATCAAGACTATAGAGTGCGGTGAGAATTGGCTAAAGTTTGGTGGTCACCACATCGCGTCTTTTATGAGGGAGTTGCTGATTCTTTTGACCCCGTCTAAAAATGGGCATAGGATCTTATAGACTGATGGCAACAAAGAAATAGTAAATCTCAAAAAAAAAAAAATTATGGGAGTTTCTTTCTACTGAACATAATAAATGTGTTCTATTTCCATCGTGCTTTTTTTTTTTTTTTTTAAATCTCTACCGTGCGAACTCATGTCTTTCTTGATGAAATAGAGGATATGTATATGTATGGTTATTCGGACCACATCGATGCTTGCTTAAAAAGAAAGATTACCTCTTGATCAGATGATGTTATTGAGGATGATTTGCATATAAAGTTACCACCATATGGTCAATAACGTTATTTAGTCACGAGGAAAAATCTTCCTCATTGGGTAAGAAGTTATAGTATATCTCGTCGAAGCCAAGTTCTCTCAGCCAGGGATTGGCGGAGAAATGATAAATCATATTACATATATTATATGAAGACTATATATGTTTAGATTCTTATTTTTCCAAAAAGTAATTAGGGTTTATTTGATAGGTTTATTTAATATTTTATTAGTTGTTTCTAATTTAAATTAAATTAGTTTAAACCCCACAATAAAGGGGTTTATGCACTGTGATAATTAAACTCACATCAAACAATATCACATATTTCTCCCTAAAAATTCTCTCCCCTCTTTCTTGTTTGTTTCTTCCTCCCTCTCTCTTCTTCTCATCTTCCCTTTTCTCATGTCTTTTCCCTTTCTTCTATATTCCGTCCTTCCTTTACCCTTCTATAGTTGTGGTTCTTTGTTCCTTGCATCCTATGTTAGTATTGCTCAGATAACAATAAAAATAACGCAAGAAGAAAAATTCTTCGTAGGCAAATAAAAGGAAGCCGTGCATGACGTTTATGATGATGAAAATTATCGTATAGGCCCACGTCCCGGAATACATAAAGGATACAATGCAAATATCAAAAAAAACCCTTGACCATACTTCATAGAGTTGCCATATGTCACCCCTATAGTTTTTTTTTTTTTTTTTAAGGTAATCAAATATTTTATTAAATCACCCCTATAGCTACTAACACTAAATTCTCAAGTTGTCCAGGAAATTCAAATGAGTTCTTCACCAACTTTTTGGCTCTTATTAGTTATTTTTTATATTACAAGCACTAGCTTTGTGAGTTCCTAGTTAACAATCATGAAAGTTAGGAATATTATGTATTAAAAGAACGCGAGATTATAACGAAAGACCATTTATCGAGCTAATGATACAAAATAGGTACATGCATACCTCCAAGCATATATAACCAAACAATGTAGATAAAGCTGTATATTTAAACATTGAACTATGAAATACGAAAGTAACAAATATACGAAATATGACAAGTACGAGACAAAAGTTAAGTCAAACATACCACAGAAGTGATCCACCATCGTCACAAATTTCACAGACAGACGCAGAAAAATCGTCAGTTTCATCAGACTTGTTATCTTCTTTCTTACTAGTCACACCATTATCAGTTCCAATATCCTATCAAATGAACTTGCGTGCTTAATATTGAAGGCAGATTCAGATTTACTTTCAAAATCGTCACTTAAAATATCACATACAGAAAGTATGACGAATCTTTAACTTACGTCTGTAGTAATCTGTTTCTTTTCCTCCTGTTCTTTCTGATGCCATTCGTATATCGGGGTGAAATCACAGTCTTCCAAGTTTTGAATAATGTGATTCTTTCCCAGTATTTTCTTCCAGTCACTCATAAAATTCTCTTTGAAGTTAGGTTTGTTGATGTAATCAGTATCTAACATCACTGCAAACATCGTGGCCACCTGCAAAAGAAAAGGGAAAACATGGCATGGCTTGGAACAATGTAAGGACAAAATTTTGAAGATCTAGACCCAATGAACTAAAAGACAAGCTAGTAACCATGTTTGTAGCAAGAGAGAGAGATTCACCTTCTCCTGTTCGGGTGTTAAGGCAACTGGCTTCCCCTTGTAGAGCACCATAACCCCATGAGGCCGGTAAGGAGGAGGAAATATCACCCCACTCTGAACCAAGGTAGTCCATCTCTGCCATTCATCAGAGCTTGGAAGAACTTCTGATGACTTGGAGTCCTGAGATTTTTCCATCACCTTCTTCGATTCCTTATTTGTTGCATCAAGTGAAGAAAAAACAACTTTTGTTACTTTCTTAACTGCTGATGATTTTCTGTCTGAAGCATCCAGCTTCTCCATGCTCTGAGAAATTCGAACATGGTCTTCATCATCGTGTACCTTTGTGTCAGCTTTGACAGATGCTTGCTTATTATTAATAGGCCTTGATGCAAGGAAAAGCTTACGCTTTTTAATTGAAGATTGGCCTGCAGAATTTACCTTGCTGGCAGGTCTCTTACTTAACACGGTTGAAGGTTTCTTCGAACATATGTCTCTTTCTTCATCAGAATTGGGGATGCCTGACTTTTGACCCAAACATGAAGCATTGGATCTGGCATTTGGTTCAGCAGCAGGCCCAGTTGAAGGCTTGTCCACCTTCATCGGTTGATTAACATTTTCTGAACAATAAGCCTCTGAATGTTTCAGATTTGCCTTGGGATAGCTCAGTGAAGATGCCTTAGCAGATGAATTAGATGCTTGCAGGCCACATGGGGGAGATTTAACATGTGGTGATTTGGAAGACGAGATCATCTTACCCTTTTGAACCCCAAAAGTTTTACCATTTTCAGCACGTACATCCGGCGTTGGCCTTCCTAATTGTCGGTCAAGCTTTTGAGATGAAGATGACTTTCGAGCCAATGAGTTTGATTGCTTTTGCTTCCATGATGAGCAGCTCCGTTTCAATACTAAGGGCTCATCGTCCTCGTCCATATCATCCATCAACTTTGGTTTGGCACAAGACTCAACAGTTTCATCATCCGAATCTTCTTGATTGGAAATGCTTGGCTTTTGACCCAATCGTGAAGCATTGGATCCTTTGCATGCATTGTTCGAGTTGATCTTTGATAAGCTAGTAGAAAGCCAAGCACTTACTGGTTTACCATATTCCGAATCCTTGGAGTCATTTGGTTCAGCAGCATGCCCAGTCGAAGGCTTCTCCACCATCCTCACTTGAATAACATTTTCTGAACGATAAGTCGCTGAAGGTTTCAGATTTGCATTCGGAGACCTCAGAGGGAAGACCTTAGCAGATGAATTAGATGCTTCCAGGCCAGTCGGGGGTGATTTAACAGGTGGTGATTTGGAAGACGAGACCACCATACTCTTTTGAACCCCCGAACTTTTACCATTTTGAGCAAGTACACTGGGCATTGGCCTTCCTAATTGTCGGTCGAGCTTTTGAGATGAAGATGACTTTTGAGCCAGTGAGTTTGATTGGTTTTGCTTCCATGATGAGCTGCTCCGTTTCAATACTAAGGGCTCATCATCCTCGTCCATATCATCCATCAATTTTGGTAGCGCCTGTGAGTTTGATTGGTTTTGCTGTGATGGTCTGCTCCGTTTAAAAACTGAGGGCTCATTATCCTCGTCCATATCATCCATCAATTTTGGTTTCTCGGAAGCATCAGCAGCCATTATTTTTGCTATTTCCTATGTTATCTTATAATGGTCTTCAGTATCTGTAAAACATTAATTTTTTGTTTCGTTGTCTAGTTTAAAGAGCAAACTTACTAAAACAAGAAAAAAAAAACTTATTGAAACCCTTGTTGTTCTTGAGATTTGGGAAACCAAAAATGAAGGTCGCAATTCAACCATTTTCCCATAAATAGAATGTCAAAAACTCACTTTGGTATCATTTTCACTAAAAAATAACACATTGACAGCATGCCATAATCCAAACACGAAAGCAGGCCGAAAAGTGAAATGATTCAAGGCAGAATAAAATGTACTGTGCATCCCCCAGGTCACAAAAAATTGTAAAGAGCGGCATATATATACAATGCATACATTTAATGAATCACTATATCATCCTGATCATAGGACAAAATAGCCAACAAAATCTAACTCGCCACATATTACCCTTTCTAATAAACCCAAAAACTCAGCAACAAACTGTATTCGAGATGGATAAATCCTGAACAAGAATCATCATCAGAATTAAATTACAAATTGAGTGCTGAAGAAAAGTGACTTAACATGCATATTCAGATAAGAAGACAAACAAAAAATTAGAAATAATTCAAAATTACTCTGAGCTGTTACAGACACATAAACCTTAGAAACAAAGAGAAGTAATAAATCAGTTAACCTCATTCCAAGCACATTGATTTAACTCCCCTATACATAAAGTTGCAAACCCTAATAAGATAATTAGTCTAATTATTCCTTTTCCAAAATCCAAACCCTTTTGGAAATTTTACATAAACCTTAGAAACAAAGAGAAGTAATCAATCAGTTAACCTCATTCCAAGCACAATGATTTAACTCCCCTATACATAAAGTTGCAAACCCTAATAGGATAATTAATCTAATTATTCCTTTTCCAAAATCCAAACCCTTTCGGAAATTTTGCATACATAGAGTAACAGTAACAGAGAGATACCATAAAAACCTTCAACCAGGCAAGAGCTAAATTTTTTATTTCACCGCCTCCCCTCTTTGAGATTTGTTTACAGATTTTTCTGCGGCTTTTCACACTGTTTTTCAAGTCCGTAGTTTTTGTAGATTACAGAACCGCTGGAACTCAGCGACACGCGTAATATTTGTTTTGTGTAAATGACAATTCATAAAGAAAGTACTAAAAAATTATTTATCAAAATTACGAATTGGTCCGATGAAATTAATTTCTTGATATTTTGTACTATAAAATCATAAAGTTTACACTTTATATAGACTTCTTACTTCTTAGTCCGCTTGATCATAATTAGGCCTCTAACCAATTCCAAATCAGCCTTATTCCAATCAAACTCATAATTTGTAATAAATTCTTGATATTCTGCACTATAATACACGGTCTTCTTACGTAGCTTAATCAAAATTAGGCATTGATTCGATCAACTCTAACAAAATCCGAATGGGATATGTAGTTTCAAATCTATTAGGACGCCATGTGGCATATCATGGCTATGGAAACGAGTGCTAAGATCATTTCCTTGCAAAGAGAGGACGAACGCTAGTGAAATAATCTTGAGAATAGAAGTGGCTATTACAGATATTGGATTACTCGATAGGTGTTGAGGGTTGACATGAACATACACGCAAAAACTCGATCAAAATTGTTGGACACACTTGAGCACTACGTAGAGCGGTAGAGATATCTTATAATCTAAGTTCCATCTTTTTTGGAAAAAACAATTTATTTCTTCATCTATCTATGTGTCATAATTACAAAATTTGACGTCAAGGGGCAAATGGAGCAGTATAGACTATAGAATAAAGATTAGGAACCTATGAAGCAACTCATTTTAGGTACCATTGGATCAGTAACTATGAATTTAAAATATGAGGAAACCAAACAAGAACTTAGTTTGGGTTAAATATACCCCCAAAAAAAAGCAAAATAAAAATGCATAACAAAATTAAGTACCAGTTGTAATTACAACGTAATTTTCATTTGAATGTCAGCTCAAATTCTGGCCAAGAATTTCAGCATCTTCTTCTTGACAAGCTCCCCAAAAAATCTAAACTCTTCAATAACCCTAACATCTGCACCGTTCCTTGTCAATGGAGGAAAAAACAGCCAAAAACTCGTGGCTACCACAAAACCAACAGTCAACGGCCCACTAACGAACCACGGCAACCGCCATTTGCCACCCAAAGCCGCCTTAAACCCTAACTCCACCATCACACAAACTCCATGCAGTACAAAAAACGATGTCATTTCCCACGAGGGACTCACCCGTGTGACATAGTAGAACAAGAGCTCGTGCATCAGACCAGACACAATAAAAGCAGCCACCACCGCCGGCAGCGGGGCCAAATTATTGCTTAATACAGCAGCCGCGGCTGACCTCACGGGTTTGTACACTGTGTGGCGCAGAGAGTTTGTTACTGTGAGGTTCCACCTCCTGCCCCAGAAATCTTGGAGAGATGTGGTTAGATAAGGCTCATCGGACGGTGGTTCCAGCTCCAACCCAACAAGGACTCGAACAAGAAAACTAGATAAAGCAACTATCAGATCAATCAACAGAAACACCAAACAACAGTATACAATCAACAAAATCTTGGGGGGAATATAATCTTTATAATCGCGAATTACTGCTATTAATATAGCAAAAGCAACAGCTTCAGTAGCCAAATTCAGAGGTACTTTCTTGGGACTGTGTGAAACTGGGAAGTTCTTGTTTTGCTTGATGTTGATGGGTAGAGCAGCAATGGCTATGAAAGTATGGAGAGGGGGCTTTGTGGGGTGAATTGAAAGTGGACCCTGATTGAAAGCAAAGAGGAGGAGCTTGAAACTGGTGAGCCATGTGATTAAGAATGCTGTGACTGCTGTGAAGAAGGCAGAGTTAAGAGAGAAAGGGAGACTTCCGTAGAGAGAAAAAATGGGGATAAGAGACATAAATCTTAATAACCCTTTTCGGAACTTTGCAGATATGAAATAGCAGTAACAGAGAGATGTCATCACCGTAAACCAGACATAAGCTAAGTTCCTGATTTCACCCTCCATTTTTGTGATTTCTTCACAGCTTTTTCTGGTCTTTTTTTTTTTCACTGTTTTTAAATGGTATTATACAGTGCAAGTCTGCAAGAGAACAAATCTAGCGATGGTGTAAAGACTGCAGAAATCATCCATGCTTTTATTGCTTTGTATTTTTGGAAGTACACTGTTGATTTTTCTTTTCTTACGATTTTTTTTACTTTTCTAGGAAGTAGCCTTTAGGGTTTTGACTTTTGATTTGTGTGTTTGAAATATTTCTGCGGCAGCCGAACTTGATTGTTGGCCCCATTTGACAAAGTTTTTTTGGGCCCGTTTGAGCCAATGTTTTCAAAAATTTATTTTTTTAAAATTTATTTTCAATCTTACATTCTACTATATTATAATTTTACACATAAATCAAAAAAAAAAATCTTACTTTTTAATCACATATTTCTCAAAAAATCACTATTTCAAAATATATTTTACTTCAAAAATGAGGATAAACATGAGCTTAGATTATAAGTCATTAAGTTGATCACTTTATTTTAATCACAAATTTTATTGAACTTATAATTTATTTTTTTACTTTTTAAATATTCTTGTTGATAAATATATGTACCAGATCAATTATTAACCATTAAATAGAATGCAAAATTCATACATTAACCGTTAACTAACAAAATATGCAAAGAACCTCAAAAGAAAAAATATATATAATTACATGTATGAAGATGCTGTGAGGCAACTAACTTTACATAGCACCGGAGTGAAGAGTACATTTTCTCCAGTTGAGTTAAAACTAAAATGTACACAAAGAAAACAGAATACTGAACTATTAGGTAGTTGGTCCTGCTGGAAATGGGCATATCTAATCATCAAGCCAACCTGCTGTGTTGTTTGGAGATGGGCGATAAGGACCAGGAGCAAAGTAGAATGAGTTGGCTAGAAATACTGGTCTTGGATCTGCAGGGTCGATGCTCTTTGTATCTGCTGAATGGGGTTCAGATGCCATACCTTTCAGCCGGGTACGGTTTAACTCATCTAGTCGGGGAACTTCTTGTCCACTCGAAGATGGAAATCCAGGTCGGGCATTTGATACATCTGGAGCTGCTGTTCCATGAAGATGAACTCGTGAGCTGATTTCTACATCCCATGCATAGCTTTTGTCCACCTCGCTGATGCATGATGTGTCCAAGGATCTGCTACAGATGGATTTGTCCTCCGTAAATTTTACATTTGGTCCTCTTTTCAACCTCCTTTTCTTAGTGCCTTTTGAATTTGTTGTAGAATGATTCTTCCCACTGTCATCATTCATATAGCCTTCTGTTCCACTGCAGTCATTGGGCAATCCTTTCTTACAACTTGCATCCACTCTGGCTTCTTTTTTATTATCCACATGACTATCGTCATCCATCACTGTGGAAGATTTGCCAAGATTATGGTGTTCTTCCTCTGGCTGTAACTTCTCTCCTGTCCTGGATGAGTGTCCGTGCTGTTGAGCAATAGCCTTGTGTTTGTGCGTCCAATCTTGGCGACTCCAGAGATAAAGTGGTGGTGGGTTCACATTCCAATCTTTCATTTGTTCGTCATCTACATCGACTGGCCCAGGCAAATAAAATGACTGAAACATACAGAGATTATTTATGAACAACGGCTAAAACTAGCAATACTGTCAATATAATTCAAGAGTTGACAACTAGGAAATTAAAAAATCCACCAGCTTACTTTGCCTGCTAGCATCTGATTATTCTCCCAAACGAGATCATATGGAAATTCCTTATCGTCTAACCTGGTGAAGGTAAAAGCAAATGGAGAATCAGAGAAAAAGGGAGAGGCACAGAGGGATAGAAAGGAATGACAAGTTAACTCAAAGAAATACCGCTGTGTCTCCCGAGGAACAATAAGTACTAGAAGTTTCGGTTTGAACTCAAGTGCTTTGTTAATAAATTCGTTAGTTAAGTCTGCGTTGACTCCAAATGGTGGGGTGAGTCCCATGATCTACACGAAAAACATAAAATCAGCAATATAAAATAAGATGGAAGTGCAAAAATCATGTGTATATAGAAGTGTTTCTCACCAATTGCGATCCTTCCGGCAACTCCTTTGCTTGGACACCCATCCAGTCCCACTTCTCATAACTAAAATCATTCTACAAAGACCATAAAATCATTTTGAGAGTCAATATACATTTAGCTAATATATTTTCGCCTTACAAAACAAAATATATATTACAAATTAGGATAATAGTGTTCACCTTTGCTTGTACAATATCATAGTTTTTGTATGAGCAACTCTTTCCTGTCTCATCGAGCTTCTTTTTCATGATGCAGCAGAAATCAGTTGAACCGCAACAGAAATCAACTATCTGGGAAACAAACAAAAACACAGAAATATATGATTAGAATCCACCCCTAACCGACTTTCGGAAACTTCTTTACACAGTCAAATATGCAATCTGGCTCCAGAACTCAAATTCTATTCGTGTTATGCCAATGAAATGTTGACATAACAATTTTACAAGTCTCGTGGTACAAAAAAGAGAAAATAGACTTTTACCGTGTCACCACCTTCAACATACCAATGGAGCATATCAACGATCTGCACCAAGAAATGATATTAACATCATGTACTGAATATCAAACGAAGAAATAAACAATTTCTTGTCAAGACCATGAGCCCTGTAACTATCAATATAAACTTATTTTCTTATCAAAATTTAACAATAAAGATCAGCTGACCTCTTTCAGCTTGTCCTTTTTGGTGAAATGGTGACCAAAGGATGGGTAGCGCATGCCATGTAGAAAAGGGACAAGATTCACTTTCAGCTTCTTCTGCAGAAATGAAGTAGCTATACTAGTTAAACACATGCCCCAAAACCATGAAATCGCTTTGTAAAAAAGACATTCACAAATTATTGACACCAAGATAGGTTGAACAGTAAAAAAATCCAATGCACTACTTAAAACAGGTAACCCATTCATTTGAGCATGATACGGATACTTCTATAACCCATTGACTAAACAGTAGAACCACTTCTACTCAGAAAGATTTCACAAGAGTGAACAGCTTGACAATGACTGAAGAGATGTTCATATGAACAATAGCAAACAGAGTAAAAATTTCATGAAAATGTGAAATATTTTTGACAGTTCGTCTCTGCAGCACTTAATAAAAGACTTTCAACAATAATTTCAGTCTTATATAAGATGGTATCTTCAGAAACTATATCATCCTCAAAAATCTATCTTCAAGATAACTTATGTAGTGGGATCAATATGTTTCAAGAGACCAACAACTGCTCAATGAAGAAAAAAACTTAGATGGCCCAAGCAAAGCATATACAAGTCACATGATAAGAGCATAAATCATTTATCAGATAATATAGATACACTGAGAAGGAATCAAAGCACAACGAGAATTAAGGGTCAAGCTTGGACAACCACCTTCCATTTCATCACCTGGTCGAGAAGATCAGTATCACAAACAGCTTTAGCATCTTTAAAACTGCTGGTTCCTTCCAATTTTTGTACGGTAGCACGAACAGCCTGTAAAAATGTATAATTAAGTTTCCAGAAAAATAGATAATCCAGGCCAAAAATTCCTGGACATGTACCTCGACAGAACCCTCCACCTTCCCCATGGTAACATTCTTTGAAGATTGAGTATGCGTGAATGGTGCTTTATGCTTTATTGAAATCTTTTCAAGTGTCACCAAGGAGGAAACATCTTCTATCACGGCCAATATTCTGCATTGCAAAGGAAAAGAATCAAATAAAAGAAAAACTAACGATACTGAGCACTTTATTTGTCTTAAAATTGTGAAGCTATTACATACTAATTATGTACCCCCGTAAACCAAGGAGGGAAGGAGGAGCAAGGGAAAGAGGAGTATAAATGATAGCGAAGGGAAGAAAAATTCATCACCTCTTCTTTGTATCAGTATTATGCTTAACCATCTGAGTTTGCTTCAGTTTCCCATCAGTTCTCTCCACGCTTTTAGATTTGACAGGTCGAGAATTGTGTCTCTCTCCTAAAGATATCTTGGGTTCGGAAGTGGCAGGTTCATTTGATTTCCTTTGAGAACTCTTGTCCATATCAGTATCATGAACATCCATTACTTTATGCTTTTTGGAAGCCTCTGGTCCAGAAAATTTCCTCCTCTTTTTAGAAAGATCACCCTGCTTCAAGCCAAAAGACGAGTCTTCAACCCCTTCTGATGGTTTTGTATCACTTTTCTTTGCAGCAATATTATCTGGAGCAGTATCTCTTTCCTCCAAAACTACTTTCTTCTTGCCGGATGATCCTAATGGTTGCATTTTCTTATTATCCTGAACATCGGGGAATTTTATATGGTTTCTAACTGGGGTTTTAATCATTTTGACGATATCGTGGTCTCTGATAAGAATGATGCTATTAGCTTAATAATATGACTCGTACAGAAGATATAATCAAGCTGGAAATTTTCAGGAACTTACAAGCAGTAAATCAATATACGATTGAGAAATAGACCATCCCAAGCCCTTTGTGGATTGCCTTTATCATCATCCTTTTCATACAATATCTCCCTGGTCAATGCAACAAAACTTTGACAGTCTAGACTGGAGTGTCAATTTAGACAACAAGAATTAATAATTGTCTCAAGGTATATGCAAAATGAAATAACACTTACGTGGGCAAACATTTCCTGTGGTATGCTTTAGGACAACGCCGACATATGGCAAACTGCAATTCGGGTTCTGATTTAACTTCTAGCTCCTCACAAACATAGCATTTGTGGAGGGGGCATGCAAACGGTTCCCCAGCCGCAATCTTTTTCTCGTGTTTTTCTGCTTCTGTTTTGTTCCCTGAATGGAGAAGTTCCACTACGCAACGAGGATGATAAAATTGCCCACAAGAGCCATTAACACAAGGGAAGACCTGAACAGGAATGGGGAAGAAACATTTGAGACATTTTTCATGAAGTCTAGCTCAGATCTTAACAAGAACCTAAAAGTATAAATATATCTAAGCTGTATGATTCATATAAAGAGGGAAATCACAAGTTTCAAAATGGAAATGCACAAAGATAAAACAACCAAGGGGTAAGGACTAAGAAAAAAGATTAGTCGACTTTAAATGTTCATGAATCTATTCCAGAAAAATAAGTCTCCGTGGAAAACAAGCAAATATGTGAAATCAAATTTCAAAAGTAACTATTAGGAGTTGTTAGACAGGCCCCTTCACGAAAATAAACAAAGCGATAGTATATTTCAAATGAACTCATACCTCAGCACCAGAAGATTCATCAGAAGACCCCAATTCCCCACAAACGAAGCACTGGTGTTGCTTATACTCGCAATTTTTACAATAAAAATCGATGGTCTCCAATTTCTGCAATTGTAAGTATACAATACGGAAAGAGTAAAACAAAAACGCAAAGAAAATAGAGACAGAATGCAAAATCCAGTGGTCAACACAGGTAGCAGCATACTTCCATTTCTGCATCAGTATAACCGAGAGACTTGCAGTAAGAGTCAACACCATCCTTGACGGTTGGATGAAATGACCTCATGCACTTTCCTTCACAGCTGAATAGGAATAGATCAGGTACAACAGATTATGAACCGAGAAGAGAAGAATATCATGATAATAAATTGCAGAAATTGGAAAGAAGTTGATCAAAAGATGGCATACAATGTAAAAGGCCTTGAGAGAGAGAGAGAGAGAGTGAGAGAGAGTGAGAAGGAACGATAATAAAGACAAGAAGATAATATTTTACCAGAGAATCCTCATATAGTTTTATGATATACTAAAAAGTCTGTTTAAAAGATAAAAACTTCAACTGCACTAGAATGCATGCAAACTTTCTAAAACCAGAATATAATTAAAAATAAATTGTCCCGAGAAGGTATCTTAAATTTAAGTACACAACTCCAGTGTATGCAGTTTCCTATGTAGCTATCATTAACATTTATGATAATTTGTAATAAAAAAAGAGGTGGTGACTATGTTGCTCGGACTCTTTAAAAATGAAGAAGTACCCGTGTCGACATGACACGACAAGGATACCGACACGGGATATGGATCGAATACTTGGTCTTGCACTCGGACACGGCAACGGAATACAAATAAAACATGAATACCTCAGCATTATCTGTATTCTTCCATTTTGAATGTTTTAACTTTATTTTGTATTNAATACAAATAAAACATGAATACCTCAGCATTATCTGTATCCTTCCATTTTGAATGTTTTAACTTTATTTTGAATTGTGTTATGTTTGAATTTGGATTTTATCATTATATAAAACATTTTTATTGCAATAATTTGTTGATTTGCTTTAATATTGTAGTTGTTTGCTTTAATTGAATATTTTTAAAAAACAAAATAATAATAATAATAAATTGTAAGACGTGTCCCCTTACCCTTATCCAAAATTCGGATCATTTTTAACCGTATCCCCATATCTTAATTTTTAAAATGAGAAGGATCCGACTCTTGGATATGTACCCAAATCCGACACCCGCACCCGAGTCTGAGCAACATAGGGTGGTGATAAGCGATAGTCAAGCTAACGACAGAAAATAGGTACAAGACATACATACCAGAAAAATAAGTAACAAATATATATAAAGATGGCATGTGAGTACAAGACATACATACCAGAAAAGTGATCCACCGTTGTCACAAATTGCGCAAACAGAGTCACAGCAATCTTCCTCATCGTCAGTTACAATGTCCTGTGATTTCACGAGAGTTTAATAACATTGCAATAACTCAGTGCATAATCTTCGTGTTATCTAGCCGGATGGATTCATCGAAGAAAGGAAAAAGTATGGACCTTAGATTTTGCCAGTGTTTCACCCCTTGTAATAGTTTCATTGATTATAGAAATATGATTAACCAGGTCATTCTCAGAAGGCCTGGGGTTGAACAATCTAAAAAAAGCGCACAAAAATGTCAAAGTCGAGGCAACAACAAAACGCATAGAGAGTGCAATAACAATTATATCCAAACCTCAACACGACTGACAGATGGTCCCAAATATTTTCTCGAGATGTTTCTGGATTCCATTTTACGAAGTGTAGGTATTGCACTGTAATCAAGATTGTCCTAATTGTATCCTTAAAAGCGTTCCTTGGTTTTAGAAGCTTTATCCAGTTATTCCCTTTGGATAACACAAAAATCTCTGGTTCCTCGTCAGAAAGATCAAATTTCCAGGCTTCAACTTGCTTAAAGATTCTCTGAAGCCCTTTATCAGTCGTCCCACGCAGGAAGATCCGTTTCTGCCCCCCATCAGGAATCTGGTCTTTATTCCAGTGAACTGGTAACTCGGCAAAAGAAATAGGCTCGTCCTTGTCATTGACGAATTCATACTCTGATACATACCCCTGAACTACTTCACCTTCTTCGTCCGAGGATGCCATCTGTTTCTTTAAATCGCTCAGTGAATATCACTTTGTTCACAAACCAAACTATAACAAGATTGAAGAGATTAGACTAGCATAATTTAAAGTGTGCATGCAACTGAGAAGTTTAAGATGTCATAGAAAAATTCAGCATATTTCACCTATTTATGGCTTGCTTGGGAGTGTTTTTTCCCCCCTCCAGTTTTGACTGTTTTTGGTAGTTATAGGAGGTTGCAAAACCAGTGCTTGTTAGTTTTTGGGGGGCACCAAAAACAGTGTCATTTTTGCCATATTTCTCAACCAGTTTTAGTTGTCTTTCAAATTCTCTTTCAATTTTACCCTCTGAGAAATAATTATTTTCAACACATATATTTTTTTTCAAAACTACTTGTAAATAAAAATACAATGATTAAAAAATTTATTTATAAGCAAACAATTAATTTATAATTAATAAATTTACTTATGAGTAAAAAAGTACTTATAAGATAAAAATTCACTTTTGTATAAAAAATTGCTTATAAAGTAAAAATACTACTATTAAAATAAAAGTTCACTTATAAAATATAAACTGTTAGTTATAAGTAAAATATTATAATGTGAAAAAAATTATTTAAAAGTACAAATGAATTTATAACTGTAAAAGTTACTTATAAATAAAAATATACTTATAACTTAAAATTTTAATTATAAATAAATATTTTATTTTTTAAATTAAAAAATAACTTATACATAAAAAAGTACTTATAAGTAAAATATCACTAATAAATAAAAATTTATACAAAATATTATGACTTGAAAATTTCATCAAGGGAAGTATATACAAGTTTATTTTTTTAAAAACTTTCAAAATAGATAATATACTATCATGGTTGGATTGTTTTAAAGATCGCTATTAAAATGGGACCCTCGTAAACGTCCAAAACGGGTACTATAGAGAACCCCATAACCATACCTAGTACCCTTAGTCTTTTGATCATAGCTATGCCAAATTGAATTTTAAAGTATCAGTACAGAAAAGAAACAAGAATTAAGGTTTTACAGCCTGGTAATTTTTGCATATATATACATGGATTAACAGAAAGGGCGAGAAAAGCAAACACAAATCAAACATTATATCAAAAAACCTTAATCGCGTGAAAAAAAGAAAAAACCAGATTAAAAAATCAAGAAATTCCAACTCAATATGCATGCTATTTCACAAGTCACGGTATCGAATTCTACGAAAAATAGTATAAAGAAACCAATCCAATAAATAAAAAATCAAGATTTATTAAAAAAAAAAAGTTTAGAATTTAAATTACCTGTGATCAGACAAATCGCTCGGTGAAAACTAAAATTTTCTGCTGACTAATAGCTGTGTTCTGTTTCGAAAATCTAGAGAAAAATCCAAGTATATATATGTAATGAATGAGAGATTAGTCTGAAAGCGGAAGGAGCGGGTATATATATATATAGTCATGTGTAGTCCTATTTATTAAGGAAAAAAAAAAAACCATCGGATTCGGAAACTTACAATAAGAAGTAAAATTCAATTATGATCCTAGTAGAACTCTAATCAATTACACGTGCGTGTTTGGCTAAGCTTTTAGTAACTACTTTTCAAAATTATGGTAACTGAGTTTATGGCCAATACTAACTAAAAATACTTTCCTTTAACAAGCTAATTTCCAAATATATATATATATATATCATATATTAATTAATTGGACCAATAAATGAATTTATCAAAGGAATGGTAACCAAATTATAATCAGATTTAAGGATTATTGTGGCCGGAAGTTCCACTTACAAGAAAACTAGGAACGAGAGTTTTTCTCTTTTTTGATCTGATTTTTTTTTTTTTATTTTAAGAATATTGATTTTAATTATGAGTGATCGTCTATTTATTGAACCAAAGTCTATGAACAAACGGTGATCCTTGAATATCAAAGACGCCCTTGGTATGATCTCGTAGTTCATACAAGGTGGAGATTTTGAACAGGGTTGTATTTTCGTTAAAGTTTAACTGGTTTTGATTTTTAGAAGGAATGGTTTAGTGTTTGGTTGTAACTTGTAGCAAGATAGCTAAATTTTATATCAATTTTTAAAGTATTTTCGTAGTATCTCCATTAAATCTTTTGTTAAAATCATGAACTTGAATAAAATAATACATTTTCAAAATAATCAACGTTTACTCCACTGAGATAATGCGTGAAAATATAACACGCGACGTGCACATGCTTGGTTGAAATGAAGCAAATATTCAGGATGGACTAATGATGCACATAAACTAATAGATTGGGGATGACACCGTGAAGAAAAAAGTTGGGGATCAAATTGCTACACATCCCATAGGTTAGAGACCAACAGTGAAATTTTCCCTTCAAATTATGATATCTCATATAACAAAAGACATTATCAGTAAATCTAATTAATATAAGGGAAATTTACAAAATACTATGTCGAAGTATATTTTTCCTTTACTTACCGTATTTCTTAAAGCAAAAAATATTTTATGTATCATATTTTACAGTATAGTAAAAAGGATCTTTTGCTAAATAAATTACAAATTTACCATAAAAATAGTTAAATAGACGAAAAATTAATAATCGAAATAGAAAAAGCACACCCGTTGTATTACATTATATAACATTTTACGTACCAATTATTTTATTCTCTTAAAATTCATTTTTTCTTTAATTTTCATTTTAAATATTTTTTTCCTTTCGTATTCATATATCTCTCTATAAATTAACATTCAATAGAATCCTCTCATTGCATCATATATATAATTGTTTTCATTGACATTTTTTAGACATATTTTTTTATTAGTTATATTTATAAATTATTCTCTTCTATGAAGCTTTCTCGTAGAAGAGAAAAAATACATCAGTAATAGATAACAATATAATTAAGAATTTTTGGTTTGTCTTTAAAATGTATTGATAAAAAATATATTTAAATTATAATTTAAGCTTTGCCAAATATGTACTTCCATGTCTATAGTGGCTTATGGAACAATGACTTTTTTCGTCAAACTACTACATCCACATAAAATTTTGGTGTGCTAACTTGATTTATTATTCGACGAGACTCTTATTAGCTATCGTCTCTTTTTACAATCCAATGCGGGGTGCTGCACCGGTCAATAGCTTAAGTTCTAATTGGTGAGTCGTCTTATCTTATATATCAATGATACATTTTCGACATGTTCTTGAACTATAGCTAGTGCTCCTGCATTGCTGCTATCCATCACCTTGCTTCAAAATTGCCATTAGAGAAGAGAGAATGCCAAAAGCTGCACAACTAGTGTTCATTTTGTGATTGTGTATCAGAGTCTGCATTGTCTACATCTGAAGTGGAGATCACATCATCGGAAGTTGCATCATCGATGATCATATTCGATACTTCAGTAGCAAGCAAGCTATCATCACCTGTACTAATAGATGGTGCTGGGGATGCCTTCCAGGAAGCAGTTGCTGCAGGTGAAGCAGCAGGGGATAAAGAATCAATAATGCCATCGATTGAAGGTTCAGGTGATGCACCTCGACTAGAAGCACCAGGTGATCGAGACGAATCTGACTCTTCAACTGGCTGCTGAAGGCTCCAATACATTATGCTAGCTGTTAAAGTAAGGATCATTTTCTGGTTCACCTGCCATAAAATCACCCCGTGTAATAGCTTAATAACCTGTAATAATAGTTGAACCAGCTAAGAAAGATTAACAAGCTGATTCAATTGGCATTGTCACCTGCATAATGTCCTCGGGCAACAAGAAAATGGAACACCCGAGCTTTCTTGCAACGCTGATTATGTAAGTAGCATTCAGCCTCTTCTCGTCATCTATCGTGTGAATAACAGAACTCAAATCATTTTTTTCCGGTGGCAATTTGATAAATACAGTCAATACTAACACACAAGCAGAACTGTGAAAATTGAGAGGAACAAATGGAGAAAATGTGCAACAGAAACTGTTTTCTATGATAAAGATAATTAAATTTATTTTGCAACGTACTTGTTTCACCCTTGGTAACAAGGTTCCAATTAACAACTCGAGGCTCGACTGCACTGAGAAGCTCATGGAAGAATAATCCACTTGAAAGACTCTTGTCCTATGCGATCATTCCAAAAACACATCACCATGCAATGGTAATATAAAATCACACAGACACTTGCGCAAATACCATTCGACAAAAATGTAGTTTAATTTCAACCTTAAAACTTTCCATTTGAGATTTTCTGCCGGTACCCTTCACTTTTTTGTTTGCCCAGCTCAGGATATCAGCATCGTTAATCTCTTTTCCTTGGAAACGGGATCTTAAATTCTTCAAGAGTTGAAGCATATTAAACCTCAATAACTGCCATAGAAAAGCTGAAATAACCAAAAAAGGGAAAATAGAGGTAAAAAAACACAAACAAGCAATTCAGAGAATTTATCTTTTAGTTCAAGCTCTTAAATACTAAAGTCAGTTAGAACGCCAAAAAAATAGAGGTTTGAAACTCAAAGCTAGAAAAAGAGCTAAACATATGTGAGCGCGTAGGAGTATTCATCTGTCACGAGTTCGCCAAGCAAAGAGAAATTTGGTTTAGAAATTTATAACATTGAAATAAAATTTCATTACTTTCTATGACAATTATTATATAGATCAAACCAAGAGGGAAATACATCCAGGAATTTTACAATAATAAAAGAAGTTCAATACCGAGTATGAGCTTCTTATTCCCTTGTACAATATCATTCCCAGCTACATTTACTAGCGAAAGCTTCAACTGCCTCCCGATCCTGATAACTTGGTTGCAATTCTCTACTTTTCTGAATGGCATTTTTATTGGAGGTTTTGTTGCATGCTTCCAGTTGACAGATCTAGGAGAAACTTTGTCCAGTACTTCCAAAAGAATCCATCTACAGACACGACACATTCACTTAAAAAGGAGCTTTGAGAAACTCGTAATGACTGATGTCAGAAGTAAAATGAACTCCAAACTATACTGATAATTGTGTTGCCTGTATAGAGTCAAATCAATTGTAGAATATTCCCCTCAATTGTGGATGGACTTACATGGTAAGGTCGATAGAAGGTGACTGGTGAGCATAATTTTTCTATGATATATAAAGGATTTTTGGGAGGGCCGTTTTCTGTGAGACATAAACAGAGCTACATGAGAAAATCCTATAATACATTTTCTCTGTTACAGTATAAAAAGAGGTAAATGGATTTAGCTCCCACATTCTGCATGACCATTATAAATCTGTAGGTTTGATGTGTGTTTCTTCGTCTTCTTTTTACCCATCATTTCTCTTGTAATTGGGATTAGTGCTTAATCCCTAACAATTGGGCCTGACTACTACATAATTATATTTAAAAAAAAGAAAAACATTGCCTCAGTCAGAAGTAGAGGACTAACGAACCAACTCGGGCCTGTTGTAATGTTAAATGTGCAGATCTAAATGTACCATTTTTATACATATGGAATGCTCACCCATTCCTAACATCCTCGAACAAGTTATTGACATAAGAGGCAATTCCTAGACTGTTGATCCATAGTCTAAAGCACCTTTCCTCTCTAGATATTTGCTCATCATCTGTCATCATCTCGGCAAAAGAGATCTTTTTGTTGTCCGTAGACAAGCCGTTCCTGGAAACAAAAGAGCAGCTTTATTAACTAAAATCAATCCTGTACACTTAAGGCGGACAGACTAAGAAAGAACAGTGTAATATTAACTTAAAAGGATCTCAGTAAATGCAAAAGCAGAGTCAGTCAAGTATAGACTCCACCATGGTAGAAATTCTTCAGGGAGGGAGAATTTCATCACTTGTAATCGTCTCAAATAACATTTCTAGCAGTCCTAGTTAACATTAAAAGAGAACATATGTTTCTTGATCATAGCTTCCGAGCAAGAAAATTTCTGTGAAAACCATATCAGCAGCAAAACAATAGCATAGAAATGCCAATGTCAGAATGGGCTACAGAGGAAATGATTGGAAATTCTTAAATCAAGAGAAAGCATAGAGAGCTGATAAGGAATTGACTTGTGGTAGACACTAACTACTTAGAATTCCAACACCTTATGTTTCCTTTTCATCTATTCTTCTCATTTTGAATCACGCAACGGTGTGTCTGCTGCCAAGAAAGGAAACCCCACCTCCCACCTCCACCACAAAAGAAGAGAAAAGAACAAATGTTCCATTTGCTAGAACAAATAAAGAAGTTCATTTCCAACCTTTGTTGGAATATCTGGGCAACAAATGCAAGATTCAAATTGGCAGAGCCTTCAACAATGTCTTTCGGAGTTAGATATCTCTTGCAGTCCATTTTCTCTGCGTGTTCAAGAACCAAATTAGCCCTTTCAGCCGGATCCTTGGCATCTAAGGTGGCGGGACTGCAGTGCTCGGGTGCAAGTACATTGAGCAGGTAAGCATAAGCCTCTCCGTCCTGCCACATAAGAACTAAGCTCTGAATCCAATTCTATATGGCAACATATACCTTTAATCTTGGAAAGCATTTAAAAATATATATCCTTGCTGAAAAAGAACGTTTTTCTTACGCTCAACTCAACACCTTTTAAGAATTTTATTGATCTCTCAACAAAAATATAGGAAATTTTGCACTCTGAACTCCCCACCCCACAAAAAAAACCCCAATATGATATCAAGCAACATTTGCTTTTAAGATAACTTTAGAAGGAAAATGTACCTTCAAGTCTGAAGAAAAGTTTGTAACAGTGTTCTTGTAGCCTGCTTTCTTGAGATGGAAATTCATCCATTTCAGCAAGACCTTCTCTGGCGATAATCCCACAAGTTCCTCAATATCCTACAAAAAATAGAAACCCCGGATCCCAAACTAACAACATTCAGGAATGAAGAAAATGGTCTCTGTCAAAGGGATGTGTATTCTTACATCTTTGTCCTCCACCAGCTCCACAAGGTGGGGTGTCTTTCTAAGGTTAAGATCTGCCAATAGTTGGATCTGATGATTCCACCAACAAATACAATAGAAAGAGATGGTATCAGCAAGCATCAACCATTACAAGTTTCTACACCACGAGTTGCGATATATATTCAATAATCCTCTTGGTATCTCTTCCCTTTTTCTTCCTGTTTATGTAAGTGTAAACAAAGAGTATAAATAGAATAAAGTTTGTATATGCCAACCTTTATAATTTGAGAAATTAACCCAAGTACCAGATGAGGCTGCAAAAAGTAAGAGTAACCTTAAAAACTAGTTGCCAAAAAGCGTTAATAAAATGCATATTGATTTGACAAATTAGCTCGACTCACTCTTCCTTCAACCAGATCCTGAGTACCAATGTTGACTACTGTGCAGCCAATAGCTTTTGCAGAGTTGAGGCAAAGAATGTGATTTTCATTTCTTTCCCATGGGTTAAGTACTCGTTTGGTGTTGATGGCCCGTTCATCTATTGTTCCCGGTAGAGCAACATTTATCAGCTTGCTGCATCAAGACACGAGAAAATATTAATCACCATAAAATATCACCTTTTGAAATCAAATGAAAAAAGAACAAGACATACCATAACAAGACTCCATCCTTTGCAAGATTAAATAAAGCATTTGTAGATGGATCAATTGGAAGGAACTGCTTCAGAAATGGGTCATCTCCGAGGTAGCTGTTAATATGGGCAACATACAAAGCCTTCTCCGACTGACTGATGGTGTGAAGAAGGGTTGTGGTGGTGGCCTTGAGGAACGATGACGAGTTTTTCAAATTCGCATTCCCTCTATTTTGTAAGTCCAAATAAGTCTGATCATTCAACAAAACTAATTAATATGTCACCTACCATCCATCAAAATTTGAGTACGAGTAAGATAAAATTCCTCTCCAATCAATGGTATAGCTGTAATTCCTCTCTACCGTCACTATGGCACATTTGACATTATTAAGATAATAAGAAACTAAATACTTGATAATTACATTATCCAATACTAGAAACCAAACATACACTTGGAGTACAGCTTCAACCACACTGCCACAACATTCATATCACCAAATTGCATCTATTTCAATTACTGCTAAAGAAAAGAAAACAATTGATCCATATATGTCGAGAAACTCACTCTGAGAAAGCCTTCGAAATCAATGTCACTGTTCATATCCGAATGAATTTCTCCAAATGATCTCCTAATCTCCTCCTCACTGAACATCTCAGAAAATACTTTTAGTTTTGTCATCAAAGGAGGCAAATTCACCACTTTAACTTTACCATTCTGATTCTCCATTGATAAGAACTACAACCAAACGCCAAACAAAACACATTTCACACATCAATCTAGACAGATGGACACTACATATCAACTATCTGGCTTCAATTATCAATTCAAGAAACACAATAAAATCTGGAAAATTTTTCACATTGAATCAGTGTTAGTTCCATATTTCACAGGAAATGTCTTGTCAAGAATTCACAATACCAAGATTCCATAAGAGCACAAAGTTTAAATATAGTCGAAGGGATAGAAAGAAAGTCACTTTTGCTTTAAGGCTGCGAAGTTCGACTTGCGTAAACTGGCTCTGCAGCCATTGATCAGAAACGAGAACTCCTCCCACGAAGCTAGACATCTCCTGTTCTCCCCCTTCGCCCCACAAATCTCAAGGAATATGATCGATCTCACTCTTACGACTGATATCCATGTATATAATAAGAGAAATCCACAAGCCCACAATTCCAAATCACCACAAGCCCACAATTCCAAATCACCATCTCAAATTCAAAATGCGGAGTACAATCAATAGATATGCATTTCATTTAACCATGCAAGCAGAGTCAACACTTGGACAAATCTCCAATTAACACCGTTACACCTCAACCCTGACAACAATTTATACAGAAAAATTGAAGTGAAGATTGAATCCAAGTAGAGTAAGTGCTTCCTGAAACAATAATAAAGCTAGTTTTACAAACATGGCTGACAATCTTGGTCTCACGATCATACGTTGTCAAAATTCCAGCTTTTATGTAAAAAAAACAATTTTTAAAATGGATAAGCACGACGTTGTCAAAGTGGGAATGTGAGTGAGAAAAACAGAACTTACAAAATCCAAGATTTAGCAAACCGAGGTTTTTGTTTTCTTCGTATTCTTAATTTATTCAAGACTAGACTGTTCGGTCCACATTTATTTACATATCGATATTCGCCGCAATTGCTTGGTTAAAGAGCAAAGGGAGAAATTCTGAATCCTCACATGTGAGTAGAGGAAACGCCACCTGTGGAGTATTGAATTGTATGCGGGAGATTTTCATACATCATCACTGAAATTTTAATTTATCTCAATTAAGTCTCCAACCTCGATTTAATTTGTTAAATGGCTAAATTTCAATTTAATTTTAATTTTCACAATAACCTGTTGGTTATTTTTTTTTTTTTTTGAAAAAATATTGTTTTGTATAGTGAATTTTGGAGAATTTATAGTTAAAAAGTAGGAAAAAAATTTTAGTTTACATATAAAATATTTTATTGTCTGAATGTATGATTAAAACTGAGTAAGTTGAATTTTTTTATTTTTTATTTTTTTGAATGAGTGAAAGGCAAACTAAGGCTAAGTCACTTGCCATCTCCCAAGCTGGCTGTAATGGATCTTACTGTGGTACGTCAACTTATTACTACTATACCAAGTCACAAGCATGTTAAAATAAAAAATAAAACATTTTTTATATTAAAAAAATGAACAATTCCACCAGAATACTCACAAGGGGTGAGTCCCACTGGGTATTAAAAAAACCTGCAGGACCCACGTGTGAGTGATATGTTGCATTTATGTTAGTTTTGTTTCTGTACATGAAGCAAAACTAAAAAAAAATTGGTGTAACCTTTATTTTCACATAGCGGTTAAATAAAAGATTGATTACAATATCTCTCACAATTAAGTAATTTACGTTAATTTCGAGGACAAAAGGTGATAGAATATTACCTTAGTTGTGAAATACTTTGGTGAAATTTGAAATATAATTAAATTTTAATTGCTTAAGTGACACAAATTAGTGCTTAATGATGTAATTAAAATACTCATTTCGTCTCATTTATATAAGCTGATTTTTCTTATTTTCGTATCTCAATTATATAGTCAATTTTTTAATTAAAAAATATTTTGTTTTATTCATTTATTAATATACTCTTATTTAATTTACTTAGCTATAAACAATTTACTACTAGTTGTTGATTATTAAATAAGGGTGAGCCAAAAAAGTTTTTGCCAAAAATTGTTTTTTCATTAACGTTAAGCCCTTGTTTGACCCCCATTATATTAAAATTCATTTTTCTCTCTCTATTCTTATTAATCACATATTTTGAAATAAAATAATATTACACATAAATTAAAAAAAATTTCTTTCTTTTTCAACCACACCCCCAAAAATTACTGTTCTCATTAAAATGTGAAATAATGGTGCCCAAACAGGAGCTAAATAAGATTTTTTTAATCAGCGTAAAAAACAAAACCAACTAAAATGTGAAATAATGATGCCCAAACAGAGGCTAAATAAGATTTTTTTTAATAAGTGTAAAAAAACAAAACCAACCTCACGGCCGGAGTATCACTTAAAATTCAGCGATCGTGATGAAAATTTACCCAATGCTGAGTCTCGTCGCGCATTAACTCTATCTCGCAGGTTTGCCTATTTATTTGTAGCACTGTAAATAAATAGTCCAATCAGTTTAACTTCCCATATTCAAGATCTAACAAAAATGTTCAAGAATTACAATTTACTATAATAAAAACAAGACTAAATTTGTAATTATTATAAATATAAGTCAGACCGATAATTGTATATGCAATTATACACACGTCATCGTTTTGAAAATAAAAAGTGGCATGGCCGGAAATAGATAAATAACTCAAAGTAAACACTAAACATTGCCAAACTTGATCCGCTGTCATTTCAGATCACAGTGCAACGATGATGACAGATTGCATCGACTCCTTTTGGTGTTTATTATCATAATGGGTTGCTTCGTGGTCCACCAAATATTGGTCTCATGTAGGCATCATCAAATCTTCTCCAGAAGGAATGTATAGTGTATACCGGTCTTTCCATTAGCATCGACAAACCATCTGTTACTCGATGAAGGTTGACTTCTGCAGATTCTTGAAAGGAAAGCAGAGGAAGCTTCATATCCTCCTTTGAGATACTTGGTTCCCGGTGTATGTTGCTGGTTACTCTATGAGGAAGCAGATAATTTACTAGTGGTTTGGTTAAAAAGCCGAAGACCTGCGTTACAAGATACTTTTCAGACGAAATGATCAATTTGACGTAAGGCTGAGGAGGCTTACACAATACAGGAATATACAGTTCTATTACTGTACAATAAACATGCAGTATGATAAGTAAGAAGTTGGCACTTCAGAAAGACGATTACTCTATGTAATCAAGTATTGAAACAGCTAGTATTGGTAAGATCAAGTTCTACTTACTATCGTACTAACGAGCACCACGATAATTGTTGTTGTGACCATTGTAGCATCTACTTGGTCGGGTGACACACCATAATGTGTGAACTGCGACCACAAATGACAATAAGTAGGAAAAACAATACTTGTTACATCCAGTACCCAAGAAACTCGAATCGCAATAAGATTTTCTTTTGAGAAACATTTGAGTACCTGTTTAAATGCCAATGCAATGGAGACAGCTCCTCTCATTAGCCCAGCCCACCAAATTATTATCTAGTTAAACCACGGAGCAGCAAAATAAGTAAACATAGTTTCCCTATTTATTGGAACTTGCTTCCTCGAAAAAAAAAGAAAAAAGAAAATGCACTACTAATCCTCTCATGGCTTGGAGATTCAACCAATATATGTTCAGCCGCAAAATGCACTTTAACGTCCTTAATGGGAGTAAACCACAAGGAGATTTACTAGTTCACTTTTTCATGAAGGGAGTGAATTGACTGGTCCAGAATATCAATAATCAACAAATGTGACTTCCCTTGTATAGAACAATATTTATATATTCAATATACCAACCTGGTGCTTGAATGTTATTGATGACGACCTTGTTGCAGTTCGGCTCATGCAGTTGGATAAAACAGAGAGAGGAAAAACAAAAGCAGCACGTCCAAGCATCACCAATAGCACCACGCTACTATAAACTCCAATAGAGTTCCCAAAACTGCAAACAAGATTAAGCAGAGAGGAATGCTTGTATCAGATAGGGTTGTCCAGTAACTTAAATGTAAGCCGCCGTAAAAGGAGTCAGCTGATGTGGCACGTCTGACTACTCGTCTACCTAATGAGCCTCAAATATGTTCAGTTCTGGCTTAGAATGAGTCCTAGAATTCAGAAATTAGGTTCTATACCTAATTTGATGAACTGAAAAAACTATTCATGAAGTAAAAGTATTGACCTGCCTACACATTTTCCTTATTTAACCTTTATAAACTAGGTAATTTACTTTGTATAAACTTCAAATATAGTTCTCATGTATCCAAATAACAGAAAAAATGAACCAGAGAGGCAAATAGTTCCTGATCAAAAGAAAGAGAAGGGCTGACATACATTCTGAGCTAAAGTTTCAATAACTTGACCTTTTGGATAATAAATCAGATACATGCATGCGTACAAGACCATTTGCAATTGAAAGGACTTCGTGGTCTCCCCAACAACCAAAATTAGAAAATCTCCTGGATCAACATGGATAATTCTCCACATTTTTGGAGGACTAAAGCAACTCAATTACATTGGATATAACAGGTATAGAAGGCCTGACAGAGGAACAGGAAATAATTAACTGGATGTTTCATTGATGATGGTAATAGTGGTTCTTGGCAAGCTATATGCCAGTTTGGAAAACCCAAGGGTGAGAAGCAATTCCAAGGTGAGTAGTTGAAATGGTATAGAATTTGATAAAGCTGAAGCCCAGTGGGTTATACCCCATATGTACACAAACGAGGATATAAATTTTAAAATGTTTATCAACATTGACACGCCGAATAATATGGAAAGTTTTATATAAAGACTATTCATTTGGTGACTCCAGTGATTAGGTCTATTCATCCTAATACGAAGGTTCGGGAAATACATATATAAGAAGGCAAAATGCTAAGCACTACTTGTCCATCAAATGAATCATCACAGTGAATTAATTATTTATGTTTAAGTTAGTTTTGCACATGTACATTGCATTTTAGATGAATCCCTGAGCATCCCAACGTGATTTGAAATGTATCAGAGTAAGTATTAAAACAATGGTACATTGCAGGTTTCCAAAATATCATCTTTTACTAGCTACATGCTCAATAGATTAACAGACCAGCTATGAGCAAGATGCTAAGCATGAGCAATGGTGTAAACTGGAATCTTTTGTTTCAATAAATTCATTTTTATTTCTTAATATTTTATTCGATATTATTTGTAATTTAGTTTATTTATTCTTGAAGAGAACCTACAGATATATTGAAAGTCTTTATTACCATCTATCCATAAAGTGACACAACAAAAACAAAAATTGTCCTTGGAAGGGCATTTGTTACCTCAATTTGCTCATTTTCCATGTCTCGATGTCCAGAGCATCCATTCCCACATATAAAAATATAAAAGTTTCCGCAATGAAGGACATCGTTGCAAAAACATGCCTGCAATTGTTAAAATTAGAAAGGAGTATCGACGGATGATAGATATCAAATCTTCTACATTTTCAGTTGCTAGTATAATTTTCGAAATTTATAGTTTACTTTTTCAATTTCTGATTAACGAGGAAACAGATGATGAGAGTTAAAATACAGTTTTAAACCAAGATTGAACTAGAAAAACAGCCTAAGATAGTTATTGCAGTTGTCAATACCCAGAGCTACTTGATCTAGTCATACGTGCCTGGTTGTGATTCTTGAACTCTCAGTAACATTATGCCAAGCATAATGCGACATTAAAATCCCAGAAAAGAAGACTGTCAAAATTCCACTGAGTTCAAAAAGCTGCAAAATCCAGCTCTCAATCATTACATATCTCCATATTATACAATACATGCAAAATGAAGAAGTTTGAGAAAGCATGAGCCAGGGAACCTTTCTAAGAATAGTGTGCTTTCTAGAAAGCTTACACGATATCGCTTAAAAATGATGAAAAAACAGCCAACATTTTGAACTGCAGCAAATTACAGAATCACCAACATGAATTATGTCAAATCAAAATATCTGCAGAAATTAGAGACGATTTACAGACAATTCTGACTATGTTTTTAACTGCCAAATTACAGTCATTTGGTAACTCTCGGAAAGACGTTCAGTATGATGTTCTCACTGATGGGAAAAAGAAAAAAGATAACTTGAGTCTGAGACTGGAGTAACATTTCATGTAAGCAATGATTGGAAAAGATTAGATGCTTCACTCATGCATTAGATCCAAAATTGCTTCATAAATTATAGATTAATTTGAAGTGTTCCATTTGAATGGGTTGATTCATCTTACCAGTGATATAAGCTATATAGTGCAAAAAGTACTCAAGACATATTGACTAGAATATATTAACCTATATAAACTCAATTTTCTGACATTGTTCGTTACCTCAGCCAACATGTAGGAAAGATATGCCATTAAAACCATAAGAGCAATTTCACGAACAGTTGAATGTCTGCCAACACAAAGAAACATTTGAATCCAAAGGAGTTCCGTAAAATAGCATATGTTCAACTCTAGACTTCATAATCCAAGCATTCTTTTACCCACTGAAGTGGATCCTCCAATTCTGCTAATTGGTAATAACAGTTACCTGCCAAAGTACAAGCCCTTAAGAATATATGCCGTCAAAAGTCCAGCCTGCAAGCACAAAGAAAACCACTAAGCTGATGGTTCCCTGTAAAATTAAAATGTCAGGCAATACCTAGTTTCAAATATATATAATACAGCATGTGAAATTTCTTGTAATTCTTGAAGAAAATTACACAAAAATATCTTTGCTACATAAGGAATTCAATTTTGGGATATTGAGCTATGAAGAAGAGACCTGTGTCGTAAATCTGTCCAGATTAAACAATCAGATACTATGAAAATAATTCTCTAATCCAATCAAGTCATTACATGTATCTCTAAGTGAAGAGTGATCTATATAGAAGACATACAAGCAGAAGAATTGACAGCGCTCAGTCTTTTGAAAACAATATTATCAAGGTATGTATCTCATGGGGTACTCTTTAAGATAAAATTAAGCTTGAGATACACTTTAAAGGACAACACAAACTTCCAGTGAAGAAAGACAGAGCATTCGGTAACTCTATCATATCATGCTAGGAAAGTTCATTTCATCAATTCCTTCCTTCTTAACCACTAAATTTGTAAAAAATTCCTCCAATCTAATATCATTTCTATGTACTAACTACTAACTGCTATGGGATAAATTTCCAATACAAACACAAGAATTAATATATCTCAATCTTCTAAAAAAAATCTTAAGTATATGTTTTACGAGTCCTCTTAGACTTAAAAATTAAGCTTGACATATGCTTCGGGGAAAAATGAAAAGAAATAAAGCTAAGTATCAGAAAGCTAGACCATAAGGTTCACAACAAAATCAAGTGGACACCCTGCCCATAGTTAACTATGAAATTCTGTGTGCATTGTTATGAAGTTTACATTGTACTAGAGAAAACTCACAGCAACTCCAAGAGCAGTGCTTGTGGAGAATAGATACAGGAAATCTACAAAGGTATGGACTGCTGTCCAGCCATCAATTCTATTGACATCAATCTTTTGAACTGCGTTGAATAGAACAACTGATGTGGCATCATTTACTACACCTTCCCCGAAAACTAGACTGTATAGAAAAGGAGTCTCCTCTTGATGCAGAACCTAAACAGAACTAGTAGACCTCATAACTAGACAGCAATGGAGCTGCTTGCTTATTTAAACAAACAAAGAATGTGAGTACGATTTTTTACCGACCTGCAGTGTGCATACAGTATCTGTTGATGAAAAAATTGCTCCAATACCTTATATAAAGAATTAACATATCAGATTGGATTTACATGGGCTTAATAAAATATTGACATAAAAAAACTCATCATAAGATAGTTTAGGAATCCAGGATCAAACCAAGATAATCACGAGCAGTCAAACCGGTGAAACCGAACTTGGGAAACAGAAACCAGCTGCCTATATCAGAAACATTCCAAAAACGTATAAAAATTAACATACAAACAAGTTATATTATAGAATCTTATTTCTATGTGATCAGGACAAAGTGAGAAAATTGGCAGGCATGACAAATTACCAGCTGTAATAATGGATGAGGATATAAAAACTCCAACAACTCCGAACAGCATTATAGTGAAGAAGTTATGGAAGAATTGTTTCTTTTTTACCTGGAAACTGGTAAAGACATGATAGTAATATCATTTACACTGCCTGTAGAGAGGCAACAAAACAAGCTTAAGATACCAGTACTCAAGTAAAAATTTCTTACCCTGCATTGAATATTATTGGTGGAAGGAGGTAGATGAAGAAAAGTTCTTCATCAAATCTCAATATGTGAGAACTTTTCCACTTGCTTATGAGCAAAATTATTGTCCCTGTTAGACATCCCTATTTTGGCCCACGCCAAAAAAATTATCAGAGGATATGACACTAGTGTTTTCTTTGTGAATAAAGTATATAAGATTGGAGGCGGCAATAACTGACAACAAAGAAGAGAAAACATGGTATCCAATTATAATTACAAGAAATGCATCGAACACAATATAGTAACAAGGAAGAAGAGAAAATATGGTATCCAATTATAATTATAAGCATCGAACTCTCTCCATATCAGTAAACTGACTATTTCATCCACATCTGTGCTGTGTGTAAACATCTAGCTTATCTCTAGGAGCACGCAATATACCATGAATATTGTACTTAATATAGCTAATTATTTACACTACCTCTACAACGGCACAACAAGACGAAACCATAGAAACTGCATCCATGAGATAGCATGCCAAAATCAGTCATCAAAATAAAGAAAAGAAACGGAAAGGAAAGAAGTTGCATGTGTGTATAACACTAAAGCCACATAACAGTTCTCACAATCCAAACATCCCTTTAACAATTTAACAACTCAATGCAGCTCTAGATGAACTGCATGAAGAGTCATCCTTATCTATAAGTAGTACCTTTGGATAGTCAATTCTTTAAGTTGTTCCAGCTAATCTGAACCAAAAAACGAAATCTTTCTAACATAGTAGTTTAGAAGGAAGCCTTGAAAATCATATCACGTGCTCCTTGCAGAGAAAACCTAGATCAACTTATAATACCGTGTTGAAAGGAGGCTGAGAAAATTAAATTGTGAAACAGGAAAGAAAACTGACTTCATTCAAAGCTTTGCAGTAGAGAGCTTTTTCTAAATCATACTTCAAACTTTGTTAGCGTGTTGTGGTATATTATAAACACCAAAGAACCATTAGGAAGCATGTCTAACATTACCGCAAACAATTTGGACCTTCACTACATTTTTGAGTTTCATTAGAAACCACTGGACTTCATCTCTTCGCAATTATGCCACCTACGAAGCCAGTATATCATTTTTTGAGTCTCATCAAATGCAATCTTGTATAAGTTCTAACGGTGCACAAATGAATTAATAGTGTAACTAAAGGTGAAAACTTGAATCCTTGGGCTATCAAAGGTGCACCTTTTAGACTTTTACTACCTTCTAATATATCTAGCAGGAAAGAAACAACACAAAAGTGACAAGGTGGTGATTATTGTCATTAAGATCAAAGCCTCTTCTGGGGGAAAAAAAAAAGGAGGAAGAAGAAGAAGAAGAAATTTTGAGAGCCAAGTAAACTATGGGGGTTATGTTACAAAATCCAGTGATAGTTAATCAGATCCTTCTTGAACCATGGCGTGGTTGGCGCAATTCTGTTTCGTCACTAACAAAGTTCAGCTTCTGCGAGGAGGCTTTAAATTTTGTGAAAACTCAACACACCATCAAAGCCCAAAATGGGTTGAACAGTGACCTAACAGTGCAGGCCAACAATTAAATTAATTTTTCTTCTTCCCATTCATATAAAGCCAAATATAATACCATGTGTGGCAACGACTTCTTACATTGTATTACTATGCAGTTATGTAACATTGTATCTACGAGACTTGTACTCAGGTTCTGTGTATTACAATTTTCATCAATGACATAAACAGAGTAAGTTCATAGAAGTCGACGTTACGTACGATGATAAGAGCGGTGATGGATTCGTTAACCCAACGACTTTCTCCGAGCAAATGCCCAATCAGTAAACAAAAGCACAGAACAGCCACAAAAATTGTTATTGGAACGACTTGCTCATGTCTTTCCCCAACGTTTATTGCGAAATCCGAAAACTCCATTCTTCTGCTTGATTTCACGATGTCGATCCGTGTATGGTATATTCAGTAGCAAACAGAGAATTTTAATGGATCATATACACAGTCGCACTGTGTGAGAGGAGAGGGACACAGAGAGCTTCCACCTGGCGCATAGTCCCCGCCTTGAAGATACGTGTCGAATGAAACTCCACCGTGGGACACTTTCAACGCCCACATTACTTTTCTTTCCTTCTATTTTTCTTTTCTTTGCAAGTAAATCCTCCATATCTGTGATCGGTCATGTTTAAAAGATTCGACCCAGATGTCAATTCGAAAGAGACAAAGATTTGCTGGTGAAATCGTCGAATTAGAATTGAATAAGTTGATAGAAATATAAAAAATAAAATATTATGTTTGAAATTAATTAATGGGTTACTATCTTCTTCATTGTAAAGTTTTGTTCTTATCATTTGAATTATGTATTAATTTTTTTTACATTGATCGGTCTACTTCAATTTTGTCAACATCGAGCTATTAGTAAAAAATATATTTACTTAAACTTCAGAAATATTATAATAAGAAGTTATGATTGCACTTTCCAACTTTTCACGTGACATTATTACTAATCTTTAACCTTTAAAAGTAAAATTATGGTTCACGTCATGTTTGTATATGCAAATCTAAGTTCCTACAACCTTTAAAAGTAAGATTATGATAGGACATGTCACCGACTCACCGTGAACTTTAAAATCTTATGGAGAGAAATTTAGTTGAATTGATGGTTTTTTTCTCTAGTTTTGAGTCACGTAAAAGTACATGTGACTAACATTCACTTAACAATTTTGGTCACATGAGAATCCAAATTTAAATAGGTGAAAACTTACAACCTTGGATTTGGAGTCTGTGACCCATAATCACATTATGGGAAAGGTTAGAGGTTTCATAAAATTATTAATAAATAAGAGTCACAACGTAATCTTGAGTTCCTATAACTAATTGGGTAGTTTGCATAATAGTTGACAAAAAAAGTCATAAACGTATGCAGATAAATAATCTTAACCCTTAGTCGAGTCAAGTATTTTGGGTTCAATACTATTAATTTGGATAAAAAAAAAGATTGAATATCAATAGTAGACAAATAATTCATAAAGTACGCAGGTAAATAACCTTGACCACATGTCATATAAAGTGGCGAATCAAGGATTTTGAGTTAGCTCGGGTGGCCGTTGGCCATCGACCGTTGGCAACAATAAAATATTATGAGCACCGTTTGATGCTCTTTTTTTTGCAAAAAATGTATTTTGATAGAGAATATGCAGTTAAAAATAAGGAAAAGATTTGAATTTACATGTAATATTATTTTATTGAAAAATGTGTTGTTGAAAATAAGAGAGAAATAAAAAAAATCAAACAAGATCAAAAA
>CAIGRP010081809.1:0-10045 GCA_903798385.1 Fraxinus cuspidata | reverse complement strand
TTGAGTATTGAATGTTATTCTGCACATATTTTCATGATTGTTGCATTTAATTTCTAGGAGGCCTACTAGTTTATTATTTGTTACAATCTATTGCTGGGTTAGATATCAAATATGTAATTGTTTGATCCATTTAACTTGTGGAGCAACTAAGATTTAATGGTTTGCTACGTCAAAAATTGTTAAATCTTGGGAAGAGCATTTGAATAAATTAAATACAATCTCTTGTGCTTGTATTATTTAGCTTCGTCGTTCTATCTGATTCTTAAGGTTGTTATCAAATTAAACCTTTAGCGGTTGTCTTGGGTTGTTTAATAATTAGGGCTAATTGGATCCCTTGTTTTCTAATTAACTACAATTAAGGAGAGAGATGAAAATAATTCCAATAATGAATATTCAAAGTGTGAATTGATATATATTTGCATCGATAATCAGTTGTAAATTTTCGACCGTGGATATTAACTTAGACAAGGTTTGTTCTTTTGATTGCCTTCGATATTTTAATGTGAGTTGTTCATTGGTTAATTTCTTTGAAATAGTTTACGTATAATCAAAATCCTCTAATCCTTGTTTACATAGCACAAAATTAGACTAATCATTCTCTATGGAAACGATCCTTACTTCCACTACCACATTTGTTTTTAGAGGTTGTTTTATTTTTCTGTGCCGATACCGAGGAGTAATTCTAGTTGACATTTGACCTTCTTGTTTGCTTATTTCTTCTTTTATTTTTGTTCTATTTAAATAGGAGGGTATATTGATAATTTGACATTGAAAATTGGTGAAAATGACGTTTTCCGCAATGAAACGTGAAAATAAGGCTGAAAATGCAAAAAATTAAATCAATACTACCAAATATGTTATGTCTCGAACGTTCAAACCTAACAAGTCATCTTCGTACATGGAAAGAAATAATTAGATTAAACATCTAGTTTAGGCCACATTAGGCTTACATTTATTGATTCAACAATTCCTTCAGCAGTGTACTCATGAATTGATTTTACCCCCATTTGGTTCAACTAAAAAAGTTGAATAAAATCTATATCAAAGTCAAGATTTGATTTTAACAATATATTTTATAAAATTCACAACTTTTCAATTACATATTTCATTAACTTTTATCAAAATTTATCAAAAATCTGATTTAAATCTAAACCGAACATAGTCTTAATAAGTAAGTTTTGATGAGCAATTTTGGCGGACTCAAACTTCAATAACTTGGTGACTAATTTTCGATATTCTAAAATTCAGGGACCATTTCGGTTTTTAACCCTCGGCACGGATGGAAAAAAATGTTAAACAAATGTTTCGATGACAATGAATATTGAAAGTAGTGGATCTATATTTTTCTAATTCTGAATCATTGAATTGGACAAGTCAATGTCAGTATTAAACTTTGAATTGATTTTCATATAAGAGGGTCCAAAAATTGATAAGACTACAACTTTGTGGTCCTAAAATATTGGGAATTTTACCCATGGTCACTAAGTTTCAGAAAAATTTCAACTAGTTTATTAACTTTAGTTTATCGCAATTAAACACTGAACTTAACATATGACTTGTGTGTTCGTCACCATTTGGAGTATTAACATTTTTGATAACATGACAATCGAAAGCTATCAAGAGTTAATTATCTAATTGGTCATTGAACTTTTATAATTGCATCTCTATGGTCAGTACTACCAAATATGTTATGTCTCGAACGTTTAAACCTAACAAGTCATCTTCGTACATGGAAAGAAATAATTAGATTAACCATCTAGTTTAGGCCACATTAGGCTTACATTTATTGATTCAACAATTCCTTCATCGGTGTACTCATGAAGTTGATTTTACCCCCATTTGGTTCAATTAAAAAAGTTGAATAAAATCTAAATCAAAATCAACATTTAATTTTAACAACATATTTTATAAAATTCACAACTTTTCAATTACATATTTCGTTAACTTTTATTAAAATTGATCAAAAATCTGATTTAAATCTAAACCGAACATAGTCTTAATAAGTAATTTTTTACGAACTCAAACATCAATAACTTGGTGACTAATTTTCGATATTCTAAAATTCAGGGACCATTTCGGTTTTTAACCCTCGGCATGGATGGAGAAAAATGTTAAAAGACAAATGTTTCGATGACAATGAATATTGAAAGTAGTGGATCTATATTTTTCTAATTCTGAATCATTGAAATGAACAAGTCAATGTCAGTATTAAACTTTGAATTGATTTTCATATAAGAGGGTCCAAAAATTGATAAGACTCCACAACTTTGTGGTCCTTAAATATTGGGAATTTTACCCATGGTCACTAAGTTTTAGAAAAATTTAAATTAGTTCATTAAACTTTAGTTTATCTCAATTAAACTATTGAACTTTAGTTTAATTTCAAATATCACCACTCTGTCACGCCCCTATATTGATTTATATTATTTAGTTGGCAATCATACTCGATCTTCTACGTATATGCCAATGACAACGTAGAAACGAAAATGGTAAAACATGTGTTAATAATACTTATTTATATTCAATTGCAAAAATAAGTCAATTTTTTTCCAGTACTTTTGTGGCATGGTATAGTTAATTTAACGTGCCGAACAACGACTGAACGATTGCGTGGAAAATCAAAATTTAGCCATCGAATTGAAATTTCTCTAAAATGTAGTTACTGCCATTGGAATTTATCATAGAATATAATTTCTTTCTTTGGATGCTCTGATTACAGCGAAGAACTCAAGGGACTTCTGTCCTGCACTTCGTCTCGTTCTTTGACGTGAATTCAATAATCACTAATTTTCTGGCAAATATAGGAATTATTTTTCCTTGGTTTTTTTTTTTTTCAATTTCAATTCTCCAGAATTTACTCTTCGACAGGTACGCTACACTTTGTTCGTACAATCGCAGCATCTAATTCTTAAGGATCGCCTCATGGCTCAGAAACCAGGTAAGAAAATCCTTGAAACCCCAATTTAAGCATCCGTATTATGTCTGAAGTTAGATAAATACTCGTATTAAAGATGGTGAATGTTGCTTAGATACTGACAGATGTTGACTTTTAGTGTCCCAATTTTTTGAAATATTTGGGGTTGTAATTGAATAAATGATTTTGATACATGACAAGCAATTGGTCAACATTACGTTTGCATGCTGAGAAATGAATTTTAGAATTTGAATTCATGAAATTCCGTTTAAATTGTACGGGATCATTTCTAATCTTAATGCTAGGGCCTCAATTCCTCATTTTCATACTATACTTGAAAAGTGTTATCTAAAAGGATGATGTGGTCAATCGATGTTCCACTTACGCCCACGTAGCCTCCTTCCTAGACTATTGGACAAATCGCTAGAGCATGTGACTTTCTCTGGTAATGGGGGAGGTGGTCGCGAGTATTTCAACGGTCAAATCAGTTTACTCGTAAATATATATTTGAGTGTGAGATGTGCTAAAGACGTGAGTCACAGAAAGGGATTTGGATTAGGGAGTGTGTAGAGAGTAAAATGAGAGAGTAGCGTATATAAAATTGCATTACATTCAAATGACACTAGCGAGCTTTTATAGTAGTCGAGGAAAATAATAACCATTAGATAAAGAGACACGTGGCCTCATCTTAATGACAGAAACACCTTGTCATCGGCATCATTCTGTCAATCCTAGGTGGTTCATTTAATGTTTTGACCGTTTGTAGCCCTAAAGACTGGACTTAATATTTTGATTTAGTAGAGTAGCTGCTCTAGTGAGTGGTCACATCAATTATCATGGAAAATCTTGTAGGATAATTTGTGCATCGCCTCGATTCTTCCATGAGGATTCAACCTTGCCACAAGGGTTCAACCTCTTCATAGGGGTTCGACAAAATTGCCAAGTGGGCAGAATAACGTGGAGTGTGAACTTGGTTGGTGCATTATGTGGTTGCCATATGGCTACGTTTTAGGTCTTCGTTGCCATTTTTCCTACCAATAAGAACTACATCAAGTGAAATACAACTAGGGGCTCTTTCACCATCTCAGCTGCAAGAGTAATCATATTTTTTGGATGATGATATCACGTGTGGACCCAAAGAATGGAGAGGTCATGTTTTGGGGCCTATGCATACCTGCTCGTGTTGGTACTTGTATGAGGAGTTGTTGCATAATGAAAATCTGCTGTTATATTCCTCATGTTGGCGCCATTTTCGCCACCTCTTATGAGGGGACTCGGGACCATACTGCGTCTACGATAATAAGGTTGATAGTGGATGACATGGATTTATATGACTTCTTCTTTCGAAACCTTTCTTGTTCTCATTGAATTTTATTCTTTACTTGCACTCTTGGTGGCTTAGACGCTTCTTTTATTCAAATAAGGGGTCTTCTAGAACAGATTTTCTCCTCAAATCCTTCTTTTCAAGGAAGACTTAAGACACCCAATAGCAAAGAAAACTTATAACCTTCTTCATTTAAAATTTTTACTTATTCTTTATTCAAGAACAAAACTTTTTTCAAGGGGGAGTTGAAGCACTTTTCAGTAAGCTTTTTCCATGGGATTTGCTCATGGCTAATAGTGTGATTTTCCTTAGATAGCTAAAATATGTTGATCCCAAAATTTGAACGGATGACATGGCCAAAAGATCCCCGTTCCACTCATGTCCATGTAGCCTCTTTTCTTCACACTTGTACAAATCGGTAGAGAACTTGACTCTTAAGTTGTGGGGGAGCCGGTCGCGAGCTTTCCGACAGTCAAGTCATATTCGAGTATGGGACGTGCTAAGGGTGTGAGCCACAGAAAGGGATTCGGATCCGGGAGTTTGTATTACGTAAAATGAGGGAAATACCTTATAATTGAATGTATAAAATTACATTACCTTCAATTGACACTAAGTATGAGTTTTGCAGTAGTAAAGGAAAAATAATAACCGTTGGATAAAGAGACACGCGACCTTATCTTAACGATCGAAGCTCCTTGTCATAGGCATCATTCTGTCAATCTCACGCTCAGGTGATTTAATGTTTTAACCTTTTGCAGCCTTGAGACCTAGCTTGTAAGGATTAGACTTGACATTTTTACTTAATAGAGTAATTGTTGCAGTGAGTTATCACATTAATCAATTATAGAAGATCTTGTATAGAAGATTCCTGCAGCGTTTCGCATTGTCCTCGTCATGAGAGTTCGGTCCCTTCTCAAGGGTTCGGCCTTTTTCATGAAAGTTCGGCCTCTCCATGGGATTAGACAAAATTACCATGTAGATAGGATGACGTGGAGTGTGGGACTAGTTCGCTCATTATGTGGGTGTCATGTGGCCACTTTTTAGGGCCCTGCTGGATGGCGTAACAAGTGTAATGTGAACTCTAAATACGTATAATTTGATTTTCTTGGTTTGTGCTATGTTAATAGTCGATTACTAAGGTACACCGTTCATACTAGTTTAACATGGGAGTAGAAGTTGTAATAGTAAATTTAATGCAGTTGTCACTGAGAAAGAAATGGCTTTGATAAGATGGGTTTCTTCTGTCCCTAAGCAATGCAATTTCATGTGTAACATAGGCGTGTTGTACTGGACGTGTAATCCAGTGCATTCTTGTCAAAGCACTATTCGTATATGCTCCAGTGGTTGAGACTACATTTTTATGAGCATATCGTTCTATTGAATAGAGTATACTTGATATACATTGAGTGAATGAAGCTCCACTTTCCGGTTGTCTCTTGGCCATCAGTACTTTTTTTGGTCCACGTCTTTGTTTGTATGTACCACAAATATGCTCATGCAATTTTCCGCATATTTCATTTTTCGATTTTAAAGAGTTATTTATAAGATAAAAATATAAACAAATAAGAAACTAGTCTACAAATTTGAATTAAGAAAGAAATCCTAATCTTTGACTATCCCTACAAATCAAGAGTTGTCTTTATCTCTTAGGATATTAACAAAATGATGGAGATTCTACTCAAATATCATAAACTAAGAATAATTAATAAATTTGCTAGAAGCACTCTCAAGCCGTACTAAAATAGAATTTGTAAATGTCATGTTTCCAGTTTACTACACCTTTACTCCATCCCGAACTTAATTTTCTCTTCAACTACTTGGTTTTTTATAATAAGCATAGTTGTTTTATTTTGTCAAGAACCTCAAATTTGTTTGAATCTATGCCACTTTGGGTCTTCAATAAATTGAAGTGTTTACTTGAAATTGATACCTTCACCGCCTTTATCACGTAGATGAGTTCATCTTGTTCATAAGGTCTCACCTGTGATGTAGAAACTAATTACTGGAACATATTAAATTTTAGATTTCTTTGTGGATACCAAACCAGGCAATAATTACAATTTTTCTGCAGCTAAGCAGTGGAAAATGACGATACCGAATAAGCATAATGAAAAACTTGTGGGTGTGTTGCATGAGACTGAATCCACAGAAATTGTAGTTTTGTGCCACGGTTTTCAATCCTCAAAGGTTGGTGTGTTCTTTTGGTTTGGTTACTTTCCTTAATCGTCAAATTCACCACTTCCATTGACATATATCTTCGTGTTGTATTATGAAGTGCCAATAAATTTGTGTTTCCCCTGAGAATTGAGAAGGCAAGATTATCCACAGATAATCTGTCTTAGTAGCCTTAGTCATGGTAGAACGCTATTTTTCTGTGCTTGTGTCTAGGCAGTTGACACAACTAATGTTGGGTTAGAATGTATTGGGAGCGAATATTAGTTTATTTAAGTGCTTAGAAGGCAACTCTAGCTTTACCTAATGACTAGATAACCTATAGTCAGTTACCACAGAGAAATTCTAACCATGGATTATAGTCTGTTATTTTATTTCTAAAGCCATATTTAGATTTGAAAGTCTAAATTTGTATCAGAAACCTAGACAGTTGGAGGCAGAGAAAACTCGTTTGAATTGTCCAACTCAGCTAACCGTCCTGAATGAATATTAAAAATATGTTTTAAGTTCTAAAAAGAAAATTTCCAGTAAAAATTAAATCTGCAGTTGCAGTGTAAACAAAATAATCCTAAATTTATGTTGCATAAATTTAATGATTCTACCAAGGGCAACCACAATTGTACATAATCAGGAAAAATATGAATATAGGTGAACGATTGCTGGAAATATGAATCTACCTCAATCACTTGTGATAGAGATGAAGTCATTGAAGTCTCACGCAATAGTTATTTTGTACTTTTGCCCTTGAAATATGAATAAATCTTGGAGAGTTTGTATTTTTTATTAAAAAAAAAATTCTACAGATAGCTTACATAGAGTGTCAGTCAGTTGTGATGCCTAGTAGTGGGATTAATCTCCCATATTTAATATGCAGGAGTTCAACATCATGGTCAACATTGCTAGTGCTTTAGAAAACCAAGGAATCAGTGCATTTCGCTTTGATTTTACTGGAAACGGGTAAGCTCTAGAGGCTATTGATATTTTCTTCTGTCAACATGTTAATGCAACTCAAGTAATACCAATATTGTAGACATATGCACATGCTACATATTGCTGTTCTTTACTTGTTAGGATGGAGTTTATGAGTTTGTTGACGCATTGAGCCTGCCTTCACTTGTTGCTTTTTTGATCTTGATGCAACGCATTGCTAAAGTATATTATAACATTGTTATCTCAGGAAAATAGTTAGAAAAACGCAAAAGAAAATTGTTGTGCGCTAAGTTCTTAAACTGAAACATTCCTCTCTTTGTTTCGAAATGAAAAATATTGGAGAAGACATATTTTATGAATTATAAATTGTTTTGATTATATTTCAAGGAAAAGAAAGTTTTCTTCCATACCCTAATTCCATAACCAGGATTTTTTTCCAAACAAAAGATGAGAATGTTGGATAATGGGCAGATATGAGATAGAAAAACATTTCTTTGGATAGTCTTTTCTAGAAAAGGAACTTTATTTTCATACATGTAATAACTTGGAAATTTTATATTTTTCTATACTCCAGAATCCCTGGAACAAGCAGTGAGATTATATTATATGCACCAACTTTCAAAGCAAGTGGAGCTTTACTGGGGTAGACCTAATGAATGCTCCTGTGAGTTGAGTTCAATAATTGAAGTGCGGTCAATTAAATTTGTGAAAGTTGCAATTTTTCGGGCCAAATTTGTTATATCCACCATGCTGTTGTTTATTCTAATGAGTATCACATTTGACCAAATTGATCTAGTTTTCTCAATCCTTTGCTTTAAATGTTTATAAAACCCATTTTTTTTGAGATACCTCTTTCATGTATAATTGCAAATTTCTTTTTGAGGGAAAATTAAAATGCTAAATATTAGCGTCTTGGGGCTGTCAATGCAAGGAAGCTAAGCAACAATTTAAGGGGCTGATAATATTCTACTATTGAATTCTGTCACTAATTTGTATGAATCCGTGATATTGTTTGAAACTTCTGCTGGAAAGTTGTTCGATGACAAATAATTGCTATCAAAGAAAAACCTAGATTGGTGCTAAAACTTTCTGAATTGGTTTAAGCTATGGATTGCTTAATATTGCTCTACAATATTTGGTTTCATGTTGGTAGTTGATCTCCAGGGAAAGTGAAGGTTCGTTTCAGTTTGGTAACTACTTTAGAGAAGCGGAAGATTTACGAGCTGTGATAGAATATTTTACTGGAGCAAACCGTACAGTAGTTACAATTCTTGGGCACAGTAAAGGTGCACCAACTTGTACTCACGACTAAATATTTATTGTGTTCCATTTATGCATCAATATAACTAACCAGAGTTCCTAACACAATTAGTACGTCAAGATTTGCCAAAATTAGCCTACACTTATCCCGTCCCCCAGTTTCTGGTCTGGTTCAAGATTGCAATGATCTGTAACCTAGATGACCAATTTCAGCTAATTGGTGACCCTTTTTAATAGCTGTGTAACTTATGTTTCCTTCCAACTTATTTCAAAAATCAGAATCTTTTCCGCATAACTTTCCAACTTCTATGTGTATGCATTTGTCTATATGCATTTTCTATATAAGAAAAATGTCTTAATTATGTGTTCTGAAGAAATACATAGCTAGTAATGACAAGCAACTTAACATGGGAACAGGCATTCTGGCCCAAACAGTTAGTTTAGAAACGTGTTCATGTTGAGATCGGTGATTTTTTTTTCCTTTTTGTGGAAGAGTTTTATTTTATCTTTCTTAAAATTTGTGCTGCCATATCAGAACATGATGTGATATCTGGAAATTTACATTCTAGACCTGAGTTGTCAATTCAGCTTGGGTGCATTTTGTTGATCAGTTGATTCTCTGCCTATTACTGGGAGAAATGCAGGTGGCAATGTTGTCCTCTTATATGCATCAAAATATCATGATATATCTGCTGTGGTCAATGTTTCTGGCCGCTATGATCTCAAGAGAGGTATTGAAGATCGCCTGGGTAAAGAGTTCTTAGAAAGAATAGAAAAGGATGGATACCTCGACATCAAAAATGGAAAAGGTGATGATGGGTTATATGTTATGTAGCATTACCTGTTGAATTTTCTTGAGTTTCTAATTTCAAATTAAAGATAGTGACTTAAAACTGAGGAATTCCTATGTTGCTTGCAATCTTGAATTTGTGTTTTTCCACCAAGCTCTGATTATACCTAACATTCTCTCTTTCTTTTGAAGCAATACCTGAATGTGCTGTTTACAATTATAACTTTGAAATATCTTCCATTTAAGGAAAAATAGGGCTTTGCAAAAGTTTATTCTGTCATAAANCAATCTTGAATTTGTGTTTTTCCACCAAGCTCTGATTATACCTAACATTCTCTCTTTCTTTTGAAGCAATACCTGAATGTGCTGTTTACAATTATAACTTTGAAATATCTTCCATTTAAGGAAAAATAGGGCTTTGCAAAAGTTTATTCTGTCATAAACGACAAAAAGCTCGTACCTGCCAAGTAATTAGCTTACACAAAACTAAGAGTTTTACATCCTCTCTTCGAAGCTACTTTCATTAACAAAGGAACTGGGACCAAGGTGACATTTTTAAGAGTACTAGTAAGACGCACGTGCAATGCATGTGCCATAGTATAGTTGCCTATATGATAGCGTAAATACAAAAAAAAAAAAATATTTGTCTTAAGCA
>CAIGRP010081806.1:0-27785 GCA_903798385.1 Fraxinus cuspidata | reverse complement strand
TTTCTGCTGCCACCTCTTGAAATTCCTGCTATTGAATTTCTTCGATTTTTCACCTTGATTAACCGGAACAATAGCCACAGGTCACAACATGACTTGGCACTTTAGCCATAGTCCAGAACTAGGCCCTGCATTCATGACAGAGTCCACAGTCACAATTTGATTAGCCACATTTTGGGACACATCCATTGTTGGTGGAATTAGTTGCCATTTTTGAAATGAAACAAATTGCTTAGCCACATTTTGGGACCCATCCATTGTTGGTGGAATTAGTTGCCATTTTTGAAATGAAACAAAAATTCGTTTCTGAAATCAACAATATAAGAAACAATTTTTTTTTTTGAATCTGTTTTAAGTTTGTTGTGAGTATATTTAAGTGGATAAATACCGACTTAACGAGTAGAATATTGACAAATAACGTATTTGTAGTACCGATACCATATTTACATGATAGATACCGTATTTGCATGTCGATACCGTATTTGCAAGACACATACCGTATATGCTACATATACTGTATATGCAAAACTCATACCGTATATGCAACAGATACCATATATGCAAGACTGATGCAGTATATGCAACAAATACCGTAAATGCAACTTAGTGGATTTACAAATACATTATATGCAATTAATAGAGATGCCGTATTAGTAACTTATCAAAAAAATATAGCAAATAATTATTAATTGCAATATTATAACAGAGCAAATAATTTAAATCGCAGTAAAATAAATTTCAAACTAAGGCCTATGCGAACACAGTTTCCTTAAAACAGATTCGTCCCCTCACCGTACGTACTTGAGGTTTAATTTGAGCGTCTGCTTCCCAGAATATAACAATAATACTAGTAGATTCTAAGCACTATAGATACTACTTCGGCGAACTAATTTAGTGTCTAAACAATACCACCTTCAAGACTCAAATAGAAATTAAAATGTATGCAAACAAAACTCAAATTGTATGCAGAAAAGTGAAACTGTATTTTCAGATGAATTCGTGTGTATTAGAAAAGTGGAAAATGAGACATATAAATACTTGTCTCTTGAGAATGTAACTTGCCCATTCAATTCATGGCAATTACCACAGGAGTTTCAACAGTTTCAGAAAATTAAAAGTTAGTTGAATAAAGCAAAAATATAGCAAAATGTGAACACTCCTAAGGGGCCAATTTTGCTCCTTTCGGTCCGACATTCATGTATACAGATCGCGCCCACACACAAGTTCAAGATCAGAAGTCATACTAATCATATTCATACTTGTGTCGAGCAAAGATGAGAGTTGTCGTCAAGTTGATTGGATTGACGTTATCTCCTCTGATGGGTGGAGTACTGTAATTTCATGAATGCAGTGTCGTCGTCTTTTCGACTAGGGTCTAATGCTAAATGAATTGGCCAAGGAGATGTTTGTGCAAATGGGACTTCATTTGTTTGTGTTGTCTTCTTAGATCGGTTCTACTTATGCTCTGTGATCATAAGATGGATAAGAACATTTCCCTTGTTAGTAAGTTTTTTTATGCTAAGCCAAACTTTCATTTTTTTCACAAATGATGACAATACTGCTAATATGAAGCATTTTTTTTCTAATTCCTAGGATTGAGACTATTGCTCAATTACAATACCATGTTGATCAAGCCAACTTATTGTTGGAATGAAATGTTTGTGACACATTTACAAGTTAAACATAACCTTATGGCATTACCACCCTGAGAACTGATCTCAAAGGCCTCTCCTATCCCCTGTTGGTTAAAAACAAAACTTACGGGTTATAAGAGGCTTCAAATCTATTTTCCCAACCTAACAAAATTCGATACATCGTGGTCACGTATTTCCATATCTGAATATTCCTATAAAATGACACACAAGTAATTGTTATTGGTTGCATAAAATTATAAAAAGGCCTAAACTTTTGTGGAATGTTTGGTAATAAGTATTAAAAAGTTAAAATGTTATACATTGTACTATTTTGTACTACCAGTATTGCATACCTTGTGGTTGTTAGAGTAAGAGCGAGGTTCTACTCACTCCGACCTAATCCGGCCAGTATACTTTACCACCCGCACGAGTTGCATCCAAAGCTATCGCCAATCTTGTCAAAACCAACACAGTCGAAGCTCACATTCGCACCAGCACCAATTGCATTATGTATCATAACCACTTCCTCATACACATCTTGTAAATCAAAGCTCAAATAAGCTTCATTATTTGGCTATTGTTAAGAACAGTTAAGAGTCAGGACTTGAATCACTTAATGGAAGAAGGGGAAAAAGAACAAAAAAACAAGAGAAAAAGTAAGAAAATCAAAATTTGGGGACTCAATTGCACACTTCCAATAGTCAACTTGAATCACTTAATATCGATGATTGAAAAATTATAGAATTTAATTGGATGGATATTGAAGCTTAAGGATCAAAATCATAAAAAAAAAAATTAAAAAAAAAAGAAGATTCAAAACATATTAGAATAAAAGCTGAGGACTAATATGGAAAAAGGCTGAGAGTTGGGTTACCGCAAGCGCGATAAAAGAAAAAATATGGCCAAAAATCAAAAGGGTACAATTCAACAAAACAGTGCGTGGGCGCCAGCACAATGGCGTGGACGCGCAAGGCAAAGGTAAAATTCGAGGACCGACACTACAATTTCCTAATTGATGTGAAATTCCTTTCTAATTCAAATTCTGCACTACAATTTCCTAATTGATGTGAAATTCCTTTCGCATTATTTCATGATCTGGATGATAATTTTCGATTCTTCTTCCTGTAATTTATATAAAATTACGTTAGGCTAAATCATTTTTTATTAGATAAAGATGAACTCTATTACTTATTTATTTTTAATTCAAAACTAGTAGTTTAGTATTTCTCGCATTTATTGATTAATTTTTCATATCCATTACATTATTTAACTGATTGATCACCAATTAGATAATTAGTTGCTTGTTTTAGTATTAAAAGACTCACAATAAGTTTAGAATGCTACAAAATTAACATATGGGCAATAAATGTTATGAATAATATTTATCACATGTACAATCATATAGATAATCTAAAATTTAATGCATTAGCTTTATCGTGATTGGAATAGATTTAATTTGTTTTGAAAGAAAGTTAAATACATTAATTTTATCTATTGTCAAGAACACGTGAATAAGATTAGATTACAAATCAAGAATTGAAATATATAATACTAGGCGGACTTTAAATCTAATTCAATCGTCCATAATTTGATATAAACCATAGTTTTATGTTAATTTTAGTATAATTTAACATAATCACAAATCAAAACTCTTGTGTTACATAATTTGAATTCCACACAAAATTAGTAAACTTAAATTGAAATTTATTCTTTATGGAATGAATCCCTTAACTCATCAAATGTATTATTTGTCAACGATCTTTTACACTTGCAGATTTCGCTCGAACAAATTTTGGCGCCGTTGTTGGGAAATAAATTTTTTAATTTGGGTTTATTAGTTTATATAGGATTCTACTTATTATTATTGTTTTTGTTCTTGTTCTTGTTGTTGGCTACCCACCTGATCTTTATAATAATAATAATAATAATAATTAATTATTATTATTATTATTATTATTATTATTATTATTGTTGTTGTTGTTGTTGTTGTTGTTAATTTTGGCTACCCACCTGATCTTTCTTATGTTTGGTATTCTTCTAGATATTATTGTTGTTGTTGTTGTTGTTAATTTTGGCTACCCACCTGATCTTTCTTTTGTTTGGTATTCTTCTAGCTATTCATGAGTAGCATGATTCTTATTATAGCAAGGGAATAATATTTTTTTTGCAATAATTAATCTTGACATGGACGATGAGGATATGAATGCAATAATTAATCTTGACATGAACAATGATGATATGATTGTTGAAGATATATATTATGAGCTTTTCTATTTGATGCATTATATTAGGCACTGTTTGTATACATGCACTAATCCATTTATGTTCAAGCTTCTATGGTTGAAATAATATTTAAGATGTCAAAAACAAGTAATTGACAAATCTGATGAAGGCCACATGCATGTGGAAGATTATGTACTTGCAAATTGAGATGACGACATCATACGTGTAGTATTTGGTCTTTCCATGTTGAATGAGAAGGTATTTTGCAAAATATTATAATAAACTTGTCAAAGTGGATGAAAGCAGAATGTGTCTAGCAAATTTCAAATGTAAAGGTATAATCCACTTGAAAATGTTGAAAATAAAGAGTTGCCATTACTCGTGGATTTAGACTGTGAATCGACTATTTAACTTGAGAAGATATCAATTATTGAAGAAGAGCATAAAAAAATAAGGATAATCCCCATTTGATATGTTGATCAGCAATTAGTAAAATCTAACTAAATTAGAGGGAGTGAAGATTAGTTTTAACCTGAGATCATACCTTGGAAAAATAGTTAAAAAAGTAATTTTGAGAGTGTGCATCTTACAAGAGAAGAAAGGATAAATTGACCATTGAGGGTCGAAACTTGAATTATTTTATCAATTTATAATGCTTGACATGAATTGTCATACATGCACATGTCGATTTTGTATTGGATAAGTAAAAATTAATTTTAACAATATAATTTTGAAATGGTTCATAGTTTAAATATAGAAATTTCAACCATGAGACCGAATGCAGATTATCTAACCATGTTTATTTAAAAATTTTGTTTAAAGTTAGGTTATAATTTGTTTGAGGAAAAACAAATGTTCCAATTTGGGGGTATTTGATAAATGTGTTATATACAATTATCTAGACCATTAAATTGGAGTATTTATTAGTGATTTGAATGAATTATAACTTAATTATGGTCAAATTTGTTAGGTCAAACTCAATGTTTGGAAGTGAAATTGGAAGAAAATAATGAAAAAGGGCAAAAAAGGAAGAAAACAAAATTTCGGGAACTCAATCGCACACTTCCAATAGTTGAGTCGGACGTAATATCAATTATTGGAAAATTTATTGAATTTAATTGGATAGAAGTGGAAGTGGAAGTGGAAGCTACAATTTCTTAATTGATATGAAATTCCCTTTTAATTCAAATTCTACACTCTTTTGGCTTGATTTTGAACAAAGAAAAATTGAAGAACTCAACCTTGAATTTCAAGATCAACATTTTTTGTATTATTTCATGATTTGAGTGATACTTTTCAATTATTCTTCTAATTTATATAAAATCATACTATGCTAAGCCCCTGTTTGTTTCCACTACTTAGGAGAAATTGTACCGTTATAGCCGCAATTTTTGACCCATTTGTGTGAGAGTGGACCCCACTTTTTTGAAAATAACGGTTAAAAAACTCATTTCCTGTGAAATTGATGTGAAACAAACAAACTCTAAATCCTTTTTTGTATTAAATGAACATGAACCATATTACTTATTTATTTTAATTCAAGACTAATAATAATTTTTTGTTTATTAGTTTCGTATACCCCTTATATTATTTAATTGTTTGATCACCAATTAAATAATTAGTTACTTGTTGTAATGTTGGGAGATTCACAATAAATTTAGAGTGCATCAAAATTAACACATTCACAATAGATGTTATGAATAACATTTATCATGTGTACAGTCATATATAAGAGGGACTACCTTTTAATCTCTTAAAGGTTGGAGACATAAATAAGAAAAAAAAAGTTGGGACTGCATATGCAATTTACCCTCAAATGAAAGTTCAGTTCACCGCCAAACTACCGGTCTTTTTTCGGATGGAATCCATTCATAAAGAACAATTGTGCAAGAATGCAAGGGTTAGGATCATTTGCACCAAGTTTCAAGTTGTGGACCAAAAACGCAAGATGGGCAAAGGATTGAGACCACTTGTACAAATTTCTCCTCTTTTTTTTTTTTTTTTTATCGTTTTTTCAAAACCAATAGGCTACTTATTTGTATAAAAGATAAATCCGAAGATTACCCTCACATGTTTGGATTGATTTAAAAATACACAAATTGACTTTCATATTTTCTCGAGAGTAACAATGTGATGTTTTGAAAACTAATTTTTAGAAGAAATAGAATCAACCATGCTCTTGATCTCTTTGTACATTTATATTCGATACCCAACGAAGGCAGCAAGCGGGTATGTTTTGAAAACTAATTTTTAGAAGAAATAGAATCAACCATGCTCTTGATCTCTTTGTACATTTATATTTGATACCCAACGAAGGCAGCAAGTGGGTATAAATTCTCAAATGTGCAAGATGTCTTTCAAGGCAATAAACCATGCTCTTGATCTCTTTGTACATTTATATTTGATACCCAACGAAGGCAGCAAGCGGGTATAAATTCTCAAATGTGCAAGATGTCTTTCAAGGCAATAAACCATTGGCTAATTTCTTGCATCAGAATGTTTTACAGTGAACATCTTGGATAAATCCAGGCCATTGTATTGGATTAATCCTTGCCATCCACTCTAGCTGAGTTTGCCAATAAACAGAGGCAAAGCTCATTGAAGGCACACATGTATATTTGTAGTTCTCACGTTGTAAATCTCTCATTATACAAGAATTATCTTACACTCCTACTGGATAATAAAGATTATAAAATTCAAATTTTTAGATATCAATCACAACCAATATGGCCTACCACATGCTCTTATTGCAATATAATAGCATTAATTACAATGCAAAGTAACATTGCCATTTCCCGAACAAGGAAATTAATACAGAAAATAATAAGAGAAAAGTTGAAAACAGACAAACTACAAGTCTTATTTCATCACATACCCCACGCTATAAACTTCTATTCTGGTAAAGATAAAAAATTTGATGTTCCAATAAAAAAGAGATACAACATGGTAAATAAATATAGTTAGCTTCTCATTATATGGCAGTAGGTTCAGCTGACCACTTCCATACTCTCACTTGACCAGATCCATCACCAGTGAAAAACAAACCACTAGGACCAATATGTATGGCTCGAACCTCTTTCTTTGAAAAGATCTTTCCCCTCTCCGAAAAACTAGGAAAAAATAAAATTAATTATTTAGAATAATGAGAAATTGTGAACAATATCAATGCAATTGTCAAACCAAAATAAGTACATGTTTGGTATGCAATTATGAGATATGATTTTTGCTTTCTTTCTCATCAATACTACCATCCCACTTGCAAAGATGCCATGAATCCATTAGCAAGGTAAAGTAAGCAGACGGTGAAACTCACGATGGCAAATCATAGACGCGGATGGTATTGTCATTGCATGAGCAAAACAAAACTGGTTTAGCTTCTGAATCATGCATCCCACAAAGTGTGAGTACACCCTACACAAGTACAAGTCAAATAATATCAAATACATAGAAAACACTATACCATAAAATCTTTTCACTATTAGAAATTTGAAAGTATTAGCATATAAAGATCACATCCTACCCGAAGTGGGACAAGCACGCTATACCCTATACTATACATCAAATGAGCAATTAAAAAATTGATAATATAAAACTAAAGCATACATGTTCCTCGGTGTGGGTATAAGTTGCTTCCAAGCTCCCATTTTCAGTTGCCACCCAAACCTAAAAATGGAAAATCAACAAAATATAAAACTCAAATCTATTTCGCACAAAAAAGTAAGACAGTTGTCAAAGGTTCTTGAATATAATTGAAGGAAGAAAACCTTGATTGTTTTATCCAATGAGGCTGATAAAAGGAACTGGTCCCAACACAATACAGACATCACAACATCTGTATGTCCTGTCAAAGTTTGTAGACACTGCAAAGTTTCAAGGCTCCATACCTGAATACAAGAAAAAGAAACAGCATCAACAAAAATAACAATAACAAAACACCAGACAATGTTATGATGCCAAGATATTGCTTTTTCCAATTTTCTTACAAAGAAACATAAATACTAAGAAAAATCCATTTTTGATTAATTTACTTACTCTTATAGAATGGTCCATTGAACCAGAGTACAATCTATTAGCTCCAACAACCAGGGTAACAACAGCAAGAGTGTGACTCTTGAGTGAGGCAGCTGGCTCAAAACAGTTAGTGGCTACATTGAATTTCCATGCCAATATAGTTCCATCCTACAATAAAATAGGCATGGTCAAGCAAATAGGAAAGATGATAATATGTATTTGAGCATCTATGCTCATGTGGTGTACAATTTTTGCGCTTCAACACCATAGGCAACCATCTAAACCATGCAACTCAATGGTACTAGAAACTAGCATGCCTACAAGGAAAATTGTCATATATTGAAAACTACATAACCTCTACCTGGTTCCTAGCTATGAGCACTAGCTTGTTATTCTATCATTTTAATGTCGTCTCAATTGCTATGGGAACATTTTGCATTTTTAAGCTGTATTTGTATATGACCTTATAACTGTAGCAGATTTTTTTTTTTCACCTATCATCGAAAACATACAGGAAGAAACTAAAAAATAATGCAACACGTATGGAAATTGAAAGAAACAGGTTTGGCAAACCAAAAGAGGAAATTATAATGTTTCTCAAAATTTTACCTGCGTACCGGCAAAGAGCATATCATTGCCAATGACAAGGGAATATACTTGTCCAACAGGTCCATTTAAACTTAGGTCTATAGATGTTTGAATGTTCCATGCCTGTAACAACACAAGATAATGCCCACTAGGTCAAAAGAGATAGATATTCATGATGCTGTAAGAAAAAGGAACAAAAAATGTGCATGTGAAAGACACAGAAACAAGTAATAAAATAATGCTCTGAACCAAAGTGAAATACTAAAGATATTTTGACTTCCTATCTTACCTTGACAAGATTAGTCAAACCCACGAATAGCCATGGGCCTTCACTTAGCATACAGCCTACTGCACCTCCTACATTCACTACCCCAACCACCTGTAGCAAAAAACAAGAGTACAAGACAAATGAGTAAACAAGAGCATTCCCAAAGGATCACCGATAAAATGAGCAACAAAATAAATAACATTTTATGAGGGGTGACAAAAGCACACTGTGTACTCAAATGAGGTTTTCCCTCAATACCAACTTCTGTTCCTTGTAGTAACTTTTGCCAACTCTTATGCACATAATAATGTTCAAAACTCATAACAACCTCAAATCTTCTCTCCAACATTTATTTCATTAAGAAAGCCTTAGGCTTGTGAGCATATATTAAATGATTTTAAAAAAATATTCTTTTGTGAAATTATTTCCCACAACACGTGATAAAGTGCTTGCAAAAAAATTTATAAGTTAAAAGATATGTAAACAACCTGACCGGATTGGCAGTCCCAAACTCTAACGGACTCATCTTGACTCCCCGTGTAAAGCTTATCCAATCCCATAGGCAAAGCAATCCCAGTAACAACCTGTTGAAGAAATCCTATGGTTAACATGAAACTGAGACAGCACAACAACTAATCGTCCACAAGCACAAGTAACTTAAAACGGGTTTGGATAAAAGTGATTTGAATGTATATAAACAAGATCCAAACACAAGCTTAATATAAAAAATGTATATAAAGATAAAATTCTGGGTCCACCAAAATGTAAACTATGTAATAGCATAGGTTTTGAAACCTGGACCTAACCGGCTGAATCCAATCAAGAACTCAGCAAACTAGACCTTGTTCGATCTGGTTAGTATATTTAGACCAGTTCGCATTAGCACCAGTTTTCATGTAAAATCAGCGAACTCGATCGACCAAACCCGGCGGGTCTTTGCACAGTGGGCTGTTATTTGCAAAATGTGCAAATTGTGGAGACGGAGTCTCAATCCCAAGACCTAAACCTTGTTTAAAGGATGCATTACCACTAGGCTACCTCTATTGCTTTGGTATATAACAAACTAAAATTATATTTAACATCTTATTGAGATTGTAATTATTTTAAATATTTATTTTGTCTTAGAAAAAGAATCAACAAAAAAACATTGATTTCAAGTCTATTAAACATAATTCTTTTATAGCCAAATTTAAAACATAATGAAGAAAATTCATGGAAAAAAAATTGAAAGACAGATTAATAATATAGATACAACTATATAAAAGCATTTTCAAGACTCTTTATTAATAAAGAGCATCTTATGTATGACAGAAGATATTTAAATTTCGATAGTTAAATTTTTTTTACACTCCAACAATGCTCACTACTTTGGCTTTTCATTTTGCATTTTCCAAGCAACATTTATTGATTTCTCATGATCTTTTACTTTTAAAATATTTTTTCATATATTAACGACCAATCAATTCAAATATGATTTGAATAATTTAAGTATTGAAATATGTAACTTATTAAATGCAATAAAATGTAAGAACAGTTAAATAGGGAGAATTTTTTAAAATCCCTTGGTTATACTCTAAAAGAACTAATTAAAATCATCTATACGTATTAAATTAATATTAAAAAAAGGAGATTTTTTGAACATTTATAATATTCAATGACCCTGTACTTTAGCCAGGTGCATGACGAGGCTGAGTTTGATATAATAAGTGCTCTATAAATTCAGTTATGCTATATGTACCGAAATAGTTAGATAGAATTTTCACAGAAAAACACTTTGGCAATTTTTCATTGGTTTTCGACACAACAATGGCAGAAAATGCACCATACAGGTGCAACGTAAGCAGTGAATTATTCTTACAAAATTGATTCAGAGCGAGCTCAGCTAAGCAGCTTAATAAATTACATAATATGTTTTAAAACTTCGAAAGAATTCAACTTGATCAAAAGAAAGATTAATAACCATATATTGACGTCAAAACCATCATAAACATGATCATAGAATGCAAAATCAAGATAAACCCATGTCTGCATTTAGCAACAGGAACTCTCGGAACTGGGTATTCAAAAAGTCCAACAGGGTGAACAAATAGAACTCCTACAAATCCAATCCCACAACACCAAACATAACTGTAAATCCACTAAAACTTGAAAAAAATTAAATAATTAACTATCCACACAAAAGAATCCAACTTTAATAAATTCAAAATTCTATTAATGATGAATTAAACAAAAACCCACAAACAGTGTTCAATGTTTGAATTAATTTTGTCATCCACCATTGTATTAGTGTGCCATGTCATCATTTCTATATATATGTTAAGATGGTTCAAGAGTACCTGCTGGTGGCCTTCAAGAGGAGTCAAAAGAGAAAAGCAATCCCCAGTAGACCACTGATGTAAGTACTTACAATTATCTCCAAATTTACAGTTCCCTTGTAACCAATGATTACACAATTTCTCCATCTTCTTAATCACCCTATTACTACTACTACCACCACCCTGTCCTTGCACTCTACCCCATGAATTATTAAAATAAGAATTCCCGCTCCGCCGCAACCCGGTGCCCTGACTAATGTCCGCCTCAAATCCCTGGTGAGCACGCTTTGATGATTCCCCATTGTTCGCCCCTGGTAACTCGCTATGCAGAAACGGACAAGGGAAGCGCGAGCACTTGCCTTGCCTCCAATGGTAACATACCTTCTGCTGCTTATTATTACTGTAACCACTCGAAGCAGACTGGCCGAATCTGTGATAAACTCTTCTTCCGCCATCCAAATCCATAATTATACACCACAAGAGAAAAAAAAAAGAAGAATTTTAATATGAGATTTTAATTTAATGCACAATTATTTGGTGGTTTGGGTAATGAAATATGAAATTAGGAACCCTAATTTTTGGGCACAGAGATCGATTTGGACAGTGAAAGGAAGAAATATTAGAAAGAGTTCGGAGGAACCAGGTTCTATTTTTAATGTTTATTGTACAAAGAAAACGTGTTACCAGAAGGACATTGATTAAAAAACTACCAAAGTCGCAAAATAATATTTTGTCATAGACTCATAGCTGATTTATTTTTTTATTAAATGAATTCTAATTCTCATTAAGAGTGATCGTCGCAAACCGCAGACGATATAAACATTGTCATACAATCAGTCCAACAAGAATCAACCGACAGTGAAGCCGCTAATAAAATTAGTTTGTTGTCACTTTATTTTGACAGTACACAAAGTAACAAGTGTCATATTTCAAATGCTAGATCATTTATAGATAAATTGCATTCAGATTTCAGTCCTTGCACCACCTCGAGCAATGCTTTCAGCTAACTCAATCTTGTAAGCATGATCCCGAGCAAAGTTTGATTCCTTTGAAGCACAGGATCTTCAGCAGTCTCTCGTTCGAAACAACCCCAAATCCGTATTTAATTGACGAATGCCGCATTGACAACCCCCAGATGGTCTTGTAACAATCTCAAATTCGTTACATCTTTGGTCTTTCTTAACAGCAGCATCAATATTTAGTTTTGAGTTTTCCCTTTAATGGTTGCATATGTTAAGAGATATATAACATATCGTGTAATTATCAAAATATAAACAAATATATAAGGGTTTGTAACACTCCCTTAATAAAATTAATATTTTAAGATGAAATCCTAAATCCTAATATTATATAGAGCTCACAAAGTTCTAACAAACAATCGAGTCTAATTAAAACTCAAAAACGAGTGCACGCATTTCAAAAATGATTTGATCAAACGAGTCATCATGCTACGAATGCATGTTAAGAGATAAAATTTCAAATCGGATAGTTATTGAAATATACATAGAGATATAAGAATTTGGATTATAACATAATTATCTTAATAAAGTTGACATTTTAAAGTTGAAATAGCATCCATTTCGCTAGTGGAGGGAACTGCACCATGTTCACTCTCTGGGTAGCCCAACTCAAATCAGCAAAACCATCCATAAGAGTTGTCATTGAAGCAGTAATAGAATCACCATCTCGTACACGGACATCATCTTCCTTTATTGCCAAATTGCTCATAACATGCACCATATAACTGAAAATAGTAATGTTATTTAGCCTCACTAAAATTATAACATCAGTCTATGTGATGTTAGGCGATTCACTAAATGAATGGTGGAATTAAGTAACTCATTCAATTATATTTATCATTTAATGTCATATCAGCGCTAACTGGAGTTATAACTCCAATGGGGCTAAATAGCATTACTCTAACTGATATTCATCCATTGTTACATGATAAAATATGCCTAACAGCATATCATCAATCCCACACAAAACGGACAGTTTATACTGTTCTTCCATACAATGGTTGCATTGAAACATGGCATGTTCTCTCATACGCTGTCGGCATCATGTATTCATATCATTCCCACATCTAGCCAGATTGTTAGTAGCATTGTGAAATCGCCAGACAAATGTACAAATTTTTGGCCACATTTTTAGCTTCCATACACCTTGCCACCAACCTGCTAAAGTTGTGAACTTCACTCAATGGATGTACACTTCTCCCGTACGTATCAGTAGCATAACCCCCTTCTAACTCAATATTTTCCATTTCTTAAAATGCCAAATGATTGTATCTCCAAGGTTCATTCTGCTCAATGTAAGGGAAATAAATATCAGAATCATAGAAGCTATTTAGTGGCATCCCAAGCTCCAGAAACAGTAATTTCACTTACTTAGCCAACATACCCTTGGGAAGATGTGAAAGCCCAAATGATGGCGATTAGGTGTGCTTAAATTTGGTCATGAACCAACCCTGGAAGCTCAGTTGTATAAATTGCAGAAGAGATGCTAAAATGGACAGAAGAAGGTGAGAAATGAACTTGAACATAGAAATTTCATCCCATTTCCAGACAACTTAACAAAGCTCATCTCATCCAATTTTCCAATTAGCATGTTTGGTTGTGCTTAAAAGTAACTTGTTTTTAAGTTACTTATTTTGCCAAAATCAACCTTCAATGTTGCTTTTCTACAAAAAACTTACCAGACATGCTCAGATTTCATTTTTACAAATGTACCGTATCAATTCTAATTCTACTCACAGACTCTGATTTACTACACTGGTAGAAGAAATTTAAATTTTAATTAAATAGAAAACGTAACTGAAGAAACAGAATGCAAGTAAACACCACGCAATGACTGCAAATTACAATCCCAAATGGCTCGGATGCATCGCCAAAAACAAAAAAGAAGCAGAGTCCTTTCTTAAATTAACTGAATAAATTTCCAGTAAAACCAAATAAACTGCGAGACCTGTAAGGCTTGACCAAGAGTAGAACAGAACAGGCAAGGATTTAGGAAGTATAAATATAAATAAAACTCTCAGCCTGTTCACTTTAGGGTCCTTGTTCATATTTGACAGAGATTAAAGTTGTGAAAACTCCTGGATAGGTGAATTCCTTCTGGTTAAACAATCTTTTTCTAGTCGCTTTGAAAGAAACACGGGTTTATGCTTCAGGTATTCAAATATGGAAATCACACCACTGTAAACAACTAACATTGGCTTCCACAGTCACTTGGTAATTTTAACGAAAGAGATGCCAGTTAATTTTTGTAGGAACCTAGCCCCGAATTAAACATTGCCAAATGGGGAAGACCCGTCCTGTAGATACTAGAATTACCTTCAAGTAAAACACATACAGCACTACATAAATTTGCTAAAATCATAACCTGAAAGAAGATTCAACAGTTCAATATAGCAGTTTTCTTTTCAATTTATTTTTTGTTTTATTCGTAGGATTCTGGGGAAGAGGAACCAAAGTGGATAACCACAAAGTAAAGCAGCCATTACCACACTAAATATTACAAGAAAATGAAATTTAACAATGTCGTGATTGTAGAATGTCGTATTCAAAAGTTGTGTGTTATACCAGTTCAATAAACTTCTTATACAAGATATTATTTTTGTCTCAGCACTTGGAGAAAAAGCTTCTAAAATTTAATTCCTTCTTTCTTCCTCTTGAGAAAGACTAAGAGAAGGGGAAACTATATTGACTTTTAATATTGATGAACGGACCAAGTAGTGAACGATAAATAAATCAAAAGAGAAGTAATAACATGAATCATCATGATGCAATACTGTGTACATACTGAAATTTAGTTCTCCAGTCTTGAAGGAAGTAACAACCTAAGAGACATCCTGTAGAAAGCATGCTTCATAAGGAGGCAAGTTACTAAAATCTATTCAACTGGCAAGTTTAAAGGCATCAATGAAGAGACCATATGTAAAACCCATCTTGAAATTGTTTAGAAGGGCAAGCGGGAAAGTGACCTTCGGCCGACTGTAATAGAATCTTGTCACATACTCCGTGATTAGAACACACAAAACCGCAGCAATTACGTCATTAACACCTAAAGCGCCAAAAGATAGAGATATAGTTTGTGCCACGTAAAAGCCACCCAATAAAGATATACCTCCAAAAAGTGCCCTCCGGGAAGGACTTCTGAAGTAATTCCTTGATATATCAGGTATAATTCGTATAATATCAACCAAACGTCGAGGCCCTTCATTCTCTTGTACCGCTCGGATTCTAAATGACCCAGATGGCCCCGAAACGCTTTTTACCCACCTACCATGGGAAATAGCTGTACTTGGAATTGAACCATACTTGAGGAGACCCAAAGAACTTAAGGCAACAGAGTTTGCCATTTGAAATGAATATTCAGTAATAAACATGAATTCCCTGGAAGAATGAATGGAGATGAATTCTTTAGCAACTGCCCACTAACAAAAAATAAATAAAGTTAAACCATAGGAACCTGGGAGACAAACAATCCCCAACACCTTCCCCCACCGAGCGCACAAAAGAAAGAAAGAAATAATTAATAAAAGCAAAAGAAAAAAAAAAGACTCTCAATCTCATATATTCCTCCCTCCTTAAACAATAAACCAGCATTAATGCAATACTTTGCAAAATTACCGTAACATTGTCAAGACAATCTTATTCCCCTTTCTACATTATTAGCAAATTCTGGCATTAAAAAACATTATTAAGATGACAATTTGACCAATATCGAAAAATACAGTCTAATTCAAGCACAGTTCATCAAATACAGTACGAAAAAATAAAAATAAATAAACCAATAAAATATGCTTGATTAAAGCATAATTGGCTGACATTTGATGAATTTATGGTTAAAAAACTAATAAATTGGAGGGAATAAAATACGCATACCTTATGATGTACGTTTATGTATAATTTGGTTGAAACTCCATCTCTCTCTCAACTGCAGTTCAACAAAAAAAGAGGAGAGAGAGAGAGAGAGCAGATGATGAAACGAGGGGAATTTTGTGATTAAACCGTCAATACGACGTCGTAGTAGGAGGCAAGGGAGTCCGAGTGCCTGCTGTTTGAGCCTTTTTGGAGCCCATTGGGCTGAGTTTCAATTTAGGAGAATTTACAGAAATAGCATTAAAATATAGGATCAGTGATTGTGTCATCATCACTTTGTTTTAGTGGATTCAAATTCTCTCTCAGTGATTAAAAAACTTATCATAGAATTAAAAATGATGAATAGACGTAGATTACTAACGGACCTATCTAGGATTAAAAATGAATTAATTTTACCAATGAAGATTAAAATTGATAGATACTTGTGTCCCATCTTAAAATTAAAATTAAAACTTCTTGTTTAACACTATTCAAGAAAGTGAAGGAAGCTAATATCCAATCAAAAAATACAAAAAAGCAATGTTGTTGGAAATATTTAGATCTAAATGTGCGGAATTAATACAATAACAATCAACAAGACACTTTTATTGTTACTATATGATAAAGGTCAAAAGCAATAAAGCAGATAGCATCAAATATGATCACAGGGGAAAACCATTTTTTTAGGATAAAAATCTCCAAACAAATTTGTCAGTAAATTTTGCTAGAAAAGTTAACTTACAATTAATCCAGACACCGTTTAATTTTAGCTAACTCCGACTATCGAACTTGTAAATCACCAAAAAGCTCTTTTGGTTGGTGCGAATCGCACTTCTCAATAACTCTGGGCTACATTTCCCTCCGTGTGGATCATTAAGAACGAATTCGTTTCGAAGTGCTGGAATTCCAAGCTCTTCTTCTCCCAACTTACTATAAAGATTTATAGGTGAATGTATGATTTTTGGTGTTTGATCTAATGATCTTTCGTGTTTTGATCTGTGAATGAGGCAAGAGAATATCGAAATATAGGTTTTGCACATGTTTGGTAGAAATTAAAATTCAAAATTTAATCTAAGTTAAAATCAGTAACTAATTTTTACCACACATTTTATGGGATCTACAACTTTTATACCATACATTTTATTAATTTTTATCAAAATCTACTAAAAATATTATTTTAATTCCTACCAAACAAGGGTTTGATCTTCAAATGACGTTCTGTTGACTAAAATTAAAGATCAATTAATAATGAAATAATGTTTGGGAAAAATTATGAATAATTGATCAAGTGATTAAATCTAGAGATCTTTGAAATGGGTTTTAGATCTTCAATAATAATATGGTCTCTAATGTAAAATAATGATTCAACACATTTTGACGTAAAGGAGGAAAAAATAAAATAAAATCAAAGCTTTTATGTAATGCTGTTTTTCCATGTAATTTTGAATCAAACACGATAAAACATATCAGCAATAAGTTCACAAATTTAAACAACAATAATAATCTCAAATTTTCACCAAACTAGATGCTACTGTTGCACTCAAGAATCAATTACTACACCAGATGCCATGTTTAACTTCTTAGTTTTTCAAATTTGTCAACAGAACTTCGGCATTCTTTGGATATTGTGTCAAAAGTCGATTTGGCGTTAACAGTAAGAACGATCTGACATTGCAAAATCAAACCCCCGCATGAAACAAAGATAGTCGAATTTGAGAAACTCAGTGGACTACAATGGTACAAAAACATAGAACTTTATCCCCTCTCTAAGGTGATATCACTTATCAAGCAAAAGTTGACACGATTAAATTCATTAAAATTCTTTATATATAATAAAATTTTAGTTTTATACTTGTTATAAATTTTTCTTGGTAAATTTTTATAAATATGAGTGTTAATTTGTCCTTTAATAATAAATTTAAGTTTTTTTAAAAAAAATATTTCTGATAAAAAAAGAAAGTGATCATTGTAGAGTGCCCTGAGAGTGTAGATATACGATACATATCGGTCACGCGTTAGACATGGACAAGCCACCTTAATTGAAGTGTCCGTGCAAAACATGAGCATGTTGAGGATAAAATTCAAATATGTAATCGTATTCCCTTTCTAACAACTCAAGCTCCTAGATAAGCAAGATTTTATTCAAATTTTGCCTTAAACACGTTTGCTCATTTGCAGGCATGATTAAATTTTTCGTAAAAAGTATGAAGTGCATAATGGGTAGTGGCAATCCATATGCTCTAGAAATCTGTGTGCTATCATCTTTTGACTTGAGAAAGTAAAAGAATAGCATAAGGTGCAACCTTTTTCATCTAAGGGGTAAATAAGCTGAAGTTTCACCTAAAACCTCAAACTTCAATAAAAACCTAGAAATAGGCAAAATATAAAACAACTCACTTCTTGCACTTCAGAAGCAGTTGATGAGAAAAAAAATACATAATCACTCGAATGCAAGCCTTTGAGTGCCGACGAGAGAAGCATATTGACCCTTCTTTTCTAACAACTCGAAATGTGTCCCCAACTCTGAAACTTTCCCATCAGAACACAGAGCAATTTGATTTGCATTCTGAACTGTGCTCAATCTGTGAGCAATCACCAACGTTGTTCTTCCCTTCATTAGACGATTCAAAGCATCCTGAACCAGACGCTCACTTACAGTATCCAAAGCACTAGTAGCCTGCATATTCAAGATATAATGGCAAATGTTGTCCAAAGCATCCAACAATAAATGATGCTAAATAATTTTCCAACACTAAACGAATAAGCATTTTCCATTAATAAAGTTGGAAACATGTGATCTTATTAAATATGAAAACCGCATCCACGTTCTTTTCCTGGAACCAAATTGAGCCCTGAGAGCTTAATCCATGAATAGAGAATGCATATGAACTGCAAATTCAACAAGAGAAATACCTCATCAAGAATCAAGATTGGAGCATTCTTAAGCAGAGCTCTGGCTATGGCAATTCTCTGAAAATAAGGAAGTGGGTTTAGTACTAAATCACTTCACACACACACACACACACACAGAGAGAGAGAGAGAGAGAGAGAGAGAGAGAGAGAGAGTTAATACCTGTCTCTGTCCTCCACTTAACAAACCCCCACGCTCACCAACTAGTGTGTCATAACCCTGAAGAAGAACAAACACTCAGCAGAACATTAACTCATAGTAAGAGGTAGATTTATGCACAGTTTCAATCTTGACTCACCTGTGGCAATGAAATTATAAAATCATGAGCATTTGCCGCTTTAGCAGCCTTTCTCACGTCATCTCTGGAAACATATTCATCTGGGAGCCCATAAGCAATATTTTCCCCAACAGACACAGAGAACAGAACAGGTTCCTGTGACATTATATTCTATGTTTCAGGCAAGTAATAACAACAAAACACAAGCATTATTCCCAAAAAAAATTGGGCAAGCTACTGAATCCTTTTCTTCCGCTCTGTTTGATTCCATTGCTACGTTTACAAATCGTTTCCACAGCAACCATATCAAGCCATCTTATAGAAAGTGAGTTAATTCATCTGAATTTGACTCAATTCATGACTTGATACAAATTAACTTGCGTTTCTAAAATCAACTAGTGAGTCATGTCATGGTAGGAGTCATTTATGCTACTAATCACCAGTGATTTTTGTCAGTTTTCGTCCAAGGGTGGGTCCAAGTGAGCATGTTGTTGATGTTCAAATATTTTTACACATGAGTTCTTTCTTTAACTGAACGAATTTATAAGACTCCACCACAAATATATCACTTCACCAAATCTTCTAATTGGCAGGTGTGCCAGGATTACATTGAAACCAGAGGTGTTATGCATTTAGATGAAACTTCGATATAAGATGAGCAAAGATCCAGGAGTTACTTGATTCACTATGGAAACTGCTCGAGCCCATTCACTTTTATCAAATGTACGCAAATCCTCTCCAGCAACAGTTATGCGGCCTCTGGTTGGCTGCCTTATTAGAATTCGATTTACAGTTATGAACAAGAGAAACATGAAGCTCTAATAACAATTATAAGTGTTTATTTGAGCCCTATTTTTTTCAAAAAAATGCATTTTGTAGTAGTGTTATGATGGAGAATGTGTGGTTAAAAAATAAGAAAAAGTTATGGATTTGCATGTAATATTATTTTATTGAAAAACGTGTGGTTGAAATGGGGTCAAATCACTATTCAAGAAAACATTTTGATGGAAAATGGGGGGCTCAAACAATGGCTAAATGTTAAAATGGACATAACCTCATAAAAACGAGCTAAAAGCTGTACTATTGTACTCTTTCCTGCACCACTTGGGCCCACTAGAGCAGTAACAGTTCCACATTTCAAAGTTAGATCAAGACCTTGTAGAATTTCTACATCAGGTCTCAATGGATAAGAGAAATGCACGTCTGCAAAAGAAAATAGTATAATGCCAATTGTGCAAGTTTGATCTTGTCATAGAAGACATTGACAACGCAAAAGTATATACCTTCAAGGCAAATATCACAAGTTTGTGCAAGGCTACGCACATGGGTAGCTGATTTTAAGGAAGACATGTACCCTGTATTCCGAGTTCGCATTGTCCCATTAGAACCATTGACCAAAAGAGCTTCAAGATTTTTGTCATGTACTCGGTTTCGCCTCAAGTCCTTTTCTAAAGCATAAGCTAGAGCATCGTCAATTTCAGCACCAGATAAAACAGAGTTAATTCTTTCAGTAGCAGCAAAGGCCCCACGAAGATCTCCAAAGGTGTTCACCACTCCTTGAACCTAGAAGACACATTTATCTGCTTGTATTGAAGAATGGAAATAAGAAAGGGAGAATGCAGAATGAAGAGAGTACTCACAGCAAATGTTAACGTAAAAGTATATCCAATGAAGGAAACCATGGTACCCACTGCAAGTTCACCCTATGTGCAACACATCAAAATTTTGGAATAATCAGCTTAATAAAAATATGCAAGAAAAGCATGCTCACCAGCCATTAGAGAATATAATTCACTCAACAAAAAGTTTCCTTGAAGATATCGAGACAAAGTATGATGAAATCCATCCGTATGTTTAACAGAGGATCATGACAGAACTGTTAAAATACAAGGTGGAAAAGACTTCAAGTGCTTACAGCTTTTACTTTACTTCCTCCAAGACTATACAAGGCAAACAAAGAAACATAAACAGCAACTCTTGTCAGGGATTCATTGAGGGACTTAAAAGTCCCAAGTTTTATGCCACTGTTCTCGTACTCCAGGACCTGAAAAAACTCCATATCACTTGCTAAGTAAGCTCAAGAGCAGATGTTATTAATAAACATTATAAGTACATGGCAATGGACAATTGCCGTATGTTTGGTATGGAGGATTAGATAGCATGGGACAATAATACAGAAGAAAAAAATGTTCAAATCTTATTCATTACATTGCTGAGTGTTGCTCAATACTATGTTTTAAGCATGTAAATGAGTTTGACACTAAGAAATTTTAATCTCACAGTACCCTACCTGGCGACCAAAAATTGACATTTGACGTTTTTCTCCCCCAAATGATCTTACCTATGAGAATAAATGTAAAAAGATGACAATAATATTAATTAGACACTATTAACTTCAGCACATGAAACTACAATACAAATATGACAAAGGTCAGAACAACCTACAGTACGTATGGCAGCAAATGTTTCGGTTACACAATCAGCTATGGAGGCTTGGACAGATCCATGAGCTTTAAATACGTTCACAGTTGTTCTTTTGTACACAGCTAAAAATGATTGCACATCAGTGGAATTCCAAAAAAAGGATGATAATAAATTACAAGAACTTCTAGAAACTTCTTTGTGAACAAAAAACTAGCACTATGCTACTGTTTTATAGATTATTTTCAGTTATTTCTTGAAATACACACTAATATAGCATGTAACAGCATACAGATAGTTCATTGACCACTATGAAAACTACTCACCAACTAAAAATGATACTGTAAGCATGAGTAGGCCCAAAATTGGTGCAAGTTGGACGGATAAAACAAAAAGCAAGCACATAGTCCCGATGACCTGCAGTAAAACAGAAAGTGTAGACTTCAATTGAAATTTGAATGTTTCATAAGCAATACTCCACAGAATTGTATATTACTATAGACAAAATGTTAGCTTCTCTTTCTTCTTTAGTGTATGCACAACTAACATTAACAAATGAGCCATAAGTGATCACTCAAAGCGAACATGTAAAGGAAAAGATAACCTAGTAAACAATATGCTATAAGTAGGTACATTCCAAAACTCAAATCAAGAGAATTTATCCAAACTTTCTGGAATCAATACATCTAGAAATGAAATTGGAACAATCAGAGAATCTTTAATTGAGTTATGATTTAACCCGTTAAAAAATTAATAAATCTCACTTGTGCTTAAAGTAAGGTAGCTTGCCTCAGATAGTGCCCTGAAACCACGATCTCTTGATATATTTTCGCTGACAATGCTTTTCAAAGAGCCCAAATCAGATGTCAATAAAGCTGTTAGTTCGCCAACCTACAAAGATCCCACCCAAACTAGTAAATAAATCAAAAGGGCATCCACTAGGAAAAATATAGATTGAATTCATAAAATTTTACTGCCTGAGTAAACTCAATATAATATACAAAATCTCACTTTAATACCTTGTATTGATCAAAAAACGCCATCTGCAAAGTCAATAGGAAAAGCGTGTCAAAATTGGATGTACACATAAAATGAACAGACAAGATTCCTGGATAGTTTATTCAAAGCAAAAATGTTTCTTTTTCTGTTTTCTGTGTTGTATTTTTTCTTCCACTGGAGTAGTTTACAGCATTTAGTTTTTCCTAAAGAGCCTGAAAGCCTACATGAGTTAACTGGACTGAAGGTTATTTAAATGTAAATATCTGAAAATAGTATCCTATCAAAATCAACACAAACAGAAAATGTTCAATTTAAATTTACAAAGGCTTTTTGTTTCCAAGATACTAGTTAATACTAAAGAGGATTACGACATCGAGAAACGATTTTACCTTTTGAATCAATACCCTTTGAAATATTTGAGCTCTTAAGCTAGACATAACCTTCTCCCACATGATATTCATGTTTATCACAAAAATGATTGTACAAATTGCCTCCAATGTGTATAAAATTCCCAATTTGCTAACCACTTGCCAAAGAGGCGCTGGTCTCACCCCAATAAGTACTTCGAAAAATCTTCCTGAAATAAGCCTCTCATTGACATCAATATTATTTATCAATTATATTATCAATATACATCTTTAAAATAGAACATAGAAATATTCCAGCAACAGTAACAGATACGGAAATTCAAAAAGTATATTGCCATACGTATAGTTTAGTTTATAAATTCAAGAGGGGTTACTACTTATATCATATCTTATCTTCACTTCAAAAATGAAGTAGAGCCTTAATCCTTAATCATCATCTGTTCTTTTATACTTCATTGTTTGAACAAAACAGTGATGTAACCCTAAAGTGCTAGTGACAAATTATATTCTGGAATTAAACTTCTAAATCAAAATTATAGCTTAGATTGTATTTCTCTTTGTCAATATCATCCAAACTTCATTTTCATCAAGATGGTTGGAAGTTCTTCCAAATAAGTTGAGTTATACCACCTGTAACTTTTTTTCGCTATATATTTTTACTGGTGTAACATACTATGGACATTCATTAAACCAGCATATACAAGAAAATTATATTCAATCTTCACAAAATACTGTTTTGGAAAATGTCACAGTCACTAGCAAACACAGTGTAAGACTTTAATCACCTCCTTATACAATTGACGGCCAACTTAGGATTTTATCACCAGCTTAAAAGTTCAATTTTTAGTAGATTGACTTATAATAAGTAAGGTTATTCAAACATGATTGGAAACAAAAAGTTACTTATTCACTTTTTCTCCCAAAGCAGAACTCAAATACAAGTGTCACTAAATTGGAACCTTCAAATGTCTAAATGGATTAATCATGGAAATAAATTGTCTTTCTAATAAATGTTGGATTTCAGCAATCCCTTAGAAGCTAGGACTAAGCATCGAGAGCATGTTTAGTTCGCAGGATTGATCTTGGCTAGACCATACAGTAGACAGAATTTCAAGTTCAGTTTCTTCTTTAAAACTGTCTAGCTCTATCCAATCCACGTACCAAATATATGATTCAATGAACAAGATTTAAACTTCTTTTTCTACTTTAATTTGTCCAATCCTACTTACGGCATATATCATAAGCATTGCCTAATTCTCCAAGTAAAAATCACAAGACAACTCTAACATACCGGAATATATGGGCATAGAGAGAGTGCTAGCTGTGCAACACAGAAGACTAAGAATCGAAGCCGCGAGTCTCAATTTGTGCCGTGAAATCAGCTTCCACAACAAGTCCCAATTTATCACATCAGTTGGTTGCGATTCTTCAATCTCAACTCCGCCCAAATCGTCGATTTTCGGCTCATTTTCTGTCGAACTTGCGTCGAAAGCTGGGCCGGAAACATAAGCGCCGGTGACAATTCTTGATTTTTTGGAAATGTGTCCAACTTTTGGCAAAGAAAACGAAGTGGGAAATACAGAAAATGCCTGATTTTTGAGATTATGGGTTGATTTTAGCCTTATCTGTGGTCTTCTGTGGGTGTGAAAGTGTTTCGGTAGTTTAAGGTTGCAAGGAAGAGTAAAAGGCATAGTAGCTATTGCCATTTCTTCTGGTAGGTGTAGTGTGCACTCATGAAATATTGGAGACAATTTGGTTTCAATTTATAGTGTTGAGAATGCGTGTGGGGGAAATTTTACAATATATTTTTTATTTTATCTGGAATTTCGGAAGTTGTCCGCCTGAAATAAAATTGGGTAAATTTCATTTGGGTGCCTAACATTTTACAAGTGTGACACTGATATCTCTAACTTATAATTTGCCGTATCATATCCCCAACCCTTTAAAAGTGCGACATGTATTGTCCCTAACTAACATAAAGTCCTTGTTTGGTTGTTAAAATCATTTTTTTATAGATTTTGATAAAAAGTTATAAATATATGGTTAAAAAGTTATGAATCTCATGAAATTTAAATTTAAAATTAATTATTAATTTTGAATTAAGATTATAACTGGATTTTAATCCAAACCAAATAGGGGCATTCACGTGATATCGGGACCAAGTTGAAATAAAGAGATAGTTTTCGTCAACACTGAAATTTTTTACCATATTCAAACTTCTAAATGAAAGTTGATATCACTTAAAACATTTACGTTTAACTTGTAGTATTATTTTGGAGCAAATGAAAATTTTTAAGCAATTTTATTCTCGTTCTAAAATCACGAGAGTGAAGATGTTTAATTGCGTTTTTCGTTAGCTAGAGACGTGACTGCTACGAGAACCTAGGTACTACCTCGCCACACTTGCGAAATGTTAGAGGCTTCTATGGAATTTGTTCAATAACAAATTGTATGTTGGTCACATCAATGAGTTATCTGAAAATATAACTGAAATAATTGATAGTGTTATATTGTATTATTATTCTTGTAATATCGTGCTCTTGTATTCTGATGATTAATGCAGCTTGATTTTTCGAAAATGATTATATTTATTTTTATTATATAAATATAAAAGTAAATGTTAGTATGTAACTCAACTATCGAAAATTTAAGAGTGATTATAGTTTGTTGCAAATGTAAATAAAATTTTAACAATATAGATTTTATTTATTTATTTATTAATGTTGAAAGAGAAAAAGCAAGATTCTCCCACGTATGAGATGAGGTAATTCATAATTGTCGCGCCTCTCAAATCTTCAAGAGTTTTCATCTTTTTGGCATAGCTTATATCCTTCGAATATTAGCACCACTTGATGAAGTGTAAGATTATTCCTTTTCAAACTCGTGTTGGTCATCAATGTCAAATCGATACATTCGATCAATCTTATTAGATGTAGATTTTTCTTTAACATAGATTTTGCGAAATTTGAAATTTGTTTTTTTTTTTTTATTAGAACTTGAGATTAAAAGTAAGAAAATTTTTGGATTCATGTTAAAAATTATTTAAATGGGAGAATGTAATTGAAAAACAATTTGAAATAAATGAATTTTAATGAACCTCTACAAATAGGAGCTCAGTCTTTCAAAGTCAACCTTCTTGTGACTTGAACCGAGACCTTTCATCTCAACTACACTTACAAAAATGAGATATAAAGTGAAAGCTCTCAACTTGTCTGGCTAACTACCCCTCAGTCGTAGCTATTGGGTATCGGCTGGACTTCGACTTCATGAATTTCTAATGTTGATAATTAATTTTCTTGCTAGTTATATGAATTTATGTCGCCCCGTGTAATACCAAATTTAATTATTTGTTTTGATAATATATACGTTAGAATCTTGAGAGTATGGTAATCAATAATCAAGTTCTGCTAGCATTTATTGGTATATTTTCAAAATAAGTGTCTCAATCAAAATAGCTATTAGTTATTAATTTATAAGCAATTTTTTAAAAAACATTTCTTGTAAGTTGTAAGTTCATATTTCTCGTAAATCCTATTGTTAATCATTTGTGTTGAGAAAAAAATTTGTGCTCCCAAAATTTCTTTGTAACAACCCATAACTTCGAACATTTAAACTGTGGAAGCCCACTTTTAATTCAGTTCCTTGTTGAATATTGCGCTGTCCATAATATTCTTTTCAAGGGTTTTGGACGGAGAAAAATTTGAATGGACTAGTGACTTTAGGTTCCACTGGTTCCAAAGGGTGCCCGGACACCTAGAAATTGACAGGAGGTTTTTATTAGAGTATTAATATTCAATCTTATTGGGACTGAACATCAATCTATATGGCTGTACAATCAACATTTCATCGTTGAGAGGGAAATAGCTCAGATCACTACATAAGGCTCCTAAATGATCGCTCAATAATAAAGGAGGCACAATCAACATTTTATGTGACAAAATGTTAAATTTTATTTTTAAACCAAAAATGTAATTCACGTGTTTTCCTGAAAAAAAAAAAAAAAAAAACCAAACATTTCATCTTCCTAATACCATTAAAGAATGGATCTACAGAAATACATCTCAGTTTTTCTCTCTCATCTTCTCCACCACCTCACTCCGATGACGACACCACTGAAAATTCAGCCCTCCTCTTCTCTATAACTTTTGCTAAATCAAAATAAAAAAAAAAAAAAACCAAACATTTCATCTTCCTAGTACCATTAAAGAATGGATCTACAGAAATACATCTCAGTTTTTCTCTCTCATCTTCTCCACCACCTCACTCCGATGACGACACCACTGAAAATTCAGCCCTCCTCTTCTCTATAACTTTTGCTAAATCAAAAAGGATGGCTGCATTAACCCAAAGGCTGAATCTCTGTCTTTTTCTTAACTCGTCCCATACTTCGACTACAATTGCACATGATGGGCAGAAGCTTTATAGGCACTCAATTGCTTGATTCGCTAAGTTCCTTCAAAAGAAGGCGTGGATGAATTTGTAGTTATCGCACATTTTTCTTTTGACTTTTTTCTACCATAAATTTTTTTTTTTGCCTTCTTTTTGTTTGGATGCATTCTTGAAAGTGTTTTAGCATTCTATTTATTCATACTCGGAAAGTGGGTTTAAGTCGCCTCTTTTTTTTTTTTTTTTTCTAATTTTTGTTTGTCCAGTTTCTTTAGTTTCTGTAAGATGTGGAAATGTATCGTTAATGAATTGCACCGATTCAATTTATTTTTTAAAAAGGTTTAACCCCAACCTTGAGGGCCCCCCACCGACCCTGCCCTGGGCCATCGTGGAGGAGGTAAATCGCAGGATGTGCCTCCCAGGAGCCAGGGTGGAGAGCTTATGGATAGGCCTGGGCTATTAACCCTATGGTAACTCCCGCTTGCAACAAAGCCAATTCCACCTTGCGGGGAATCGAACTCT